>JAVJIF010005915.1:0-158841 GCA_038442645.1 Agave tequilana | reverse complement strand
CACGGACTGGACACAGAGAAGGTTATGGGGGATTCTTGTGGATGGAGTATTGGGATGAGAAAACTACACACTTTGGAAAGATAGATGGATCAGTGAGCACTATTTGGAAAGGATCTATCCTAGTCTTGCTCCCAGAGCTTCAAATGCAGAGGCCGCAGTTGCCACCCAAGAATTTGCAAGAATTGGTGTTGGCATTGGAAGACAAAGTTTAATAGAATCCTATCCATGGATGAAACAATGAAACAGAGAAGCTAAATGAATGAAAGCTCTTCTACAAGATGAAACATATCATTTGGTTGGTGCCAAATGATACGGCACTGTGTAGGCAGTGGCAATGTAATAGAATTATTAGTTTGTCAGTGAGTGTAGAGGTCCTTTGTGGCTGATACATACTGATATGCCTTGCTACACCAAAGGGAGAATTTTAATTTCTGTTGTGGGATACAAATCTAAATATGATCACTAGCACCACAATGTGGTGTTATCTAGATTGGACAAAAGGTTCAATCACTGTAGTAGATTACACAATCTACATTGTTAGTGATGAAAAATGCTAATTCCTATTGAAAATTAACAATGAAATTTTTGGATGGATGGCAATGAAACCAAATGAAGGCAAAACATTCAGATATAGAGATATATGATCATGTACTCTTGGATGAGTTGATACAAAAATTTTGTAGATAACTAAGACATAGTGTCAGGAAACCGGAGGCAAGAAGTGAGTGCTTAATCTAAAAGGTTTCAAATAGGCAGGCTAACACCTGGAAAAGAAAGTAAGCTTTAGCTCAATGTTCATAAGCACGTGACAATGTTATATATTGGCTGTCACAGGGCCTACCACAATCCTCCTCCTTTATCCTGACTTAGGACAGACAGTGAATGGTACACTGGCGGAGTTAAAATCAACACCTCACCTTAATATTGCTAAAATAGACAACAAGGCTAATTTGTTGATGAACTACCTATTCCACTTGGGTACTCTGTCACTTTTTATTCCATTGCAACTTCTCTTTACATGTCATTTACCAGTCAGAAGTCAATTTTCAGAATGAAAACTAGTTGAAGGCTGCCAGTGTTGTTGATTTTGTTCTTTGGTAAAGAGAATACACTTCCCTTACTGACATCATCTTGTTCAAAATTAAATATTTAAATCGCAATGATCTCTTTCAACTAGAGCCAATTATTCGTTGTTGGCTTTTAAATATCTAAGTTCTTGCTAGTGTCATATTTGTTGGGACATATGTTTGTACTTAAGATTCTTTTAACGACCATCAGCCCACAAATCAGAAAGCCACCGCCTTCATCAGCGCTTTGTGAATGGTAGCATTTCAAGGTAAATAATTAAACAAAGATTTCTTTTTTTTCCCTGCTTTCATCAGCCATCATTTTCTTGTAAAACAGTGAGAACTATGTGAAAGCAAAAGCAGCAGCAAGGTGATATTATTAAGGTAAGAAGGTTACTTCATTGTGGCAGCCTATTCAATCCAGTCGTCCCATCCAGAACAGGCAAAATATCCTGTGAAAAAGTGTAATGTTAAGTGTAAGATGCATTCATTAAAAAGGGTACAGATCTAATTGAATGAATAAGATGCTAATAGGAGAAAATATAGCCATGAGAAAATGAACAGATACAACTTGCAATATGATCACATGGATTTTCATCACACTCTTTGTTTTTATTATTTTCACAATACCAAAATGGGGACCTTGGTTTTCTTACAAAAGAAGAACAAATGAACAACGAAGATTTTCTGCTCACAATCCAGCAACCATTCCATTGCGCCAAGGCTTCCCCCACTGTAGTATTTATCGAGAAAATATTTAGGGCAAAAACATATCCTCGTATTCCTCCCTTATTCCACATTCAAGTGGGGTCTTAGTGAATTGTGATTGTTCTTCTACTTGTAATCTCATATCAAGAACCAAGCATTACTTAATTTAGTCATAATTAAATAATTAATAACTTTAGTTGAACATCAAATTCCCATCAGACAAACTGTTGAAAATCGCCTCCTTAATCTGATACTATAATGTCAATTATCACATTACATTGCAACCCCTTCAACACATCAAGTTACTTTCCCTTGATGCTTTATTTGAGTAGAACTAAGCCCTCTAATCACTCAAGCCTAAAAGTTTCATTGCCTCGAATCAAGAAGTTTTAATGCAATAAAATGTTCTATATTGCTGCTTTCATGTGAACTTTTTTTTCTATGCTTGTATCCATCTGAACACATGTGAATGCTGCACTATAATTGGTTAATGTCATCTCTTCTGTGGAGTCACAACAAGCTGATTGCAATGAAAATTAAGTTTCACACCTGTGTTTGTGATGATATTTATGCTTGAGTTTTCTAAATGTTAGTAATGTAGAGTAGAGTTTTCTTCTTCTTCTTTTTCCCGTCAATATGCCTTTCTGTTTGGTTCTCTCAGTAAGCATGAGCCCACTCATGTTTTCATCATGTTCTTTGCTTTTATTATTCTCATGATCTCAAATGAGGACCTCAGCATTCTTTCCTAACAAAAAAGCAAGAGAATAACAATGACTTTCATGTCACAATAGAGCATTTTTACCATTGCGCCAAAGCTTGCCCTCTCTATAGATCGAAAAAACAATCAGAACCAGAGAAATGCACTACCTAGGGAAGTAGTCTTGCCACCGCCATTGACACCAGCAACCATAATCACTGCTGGCTTCCTGATACCAAAAAATTCCCACAATCAGAACAAGCAATTGAGAAACCACGAACACTATAACAACACAAAACACTATACACTCCAAATAAGTTGTGATTGATATTCATTTTGTGCGAGATTTTATCGTCAATGAAGTTCTAGATGTTTAATTTGTGAGCACTAAAGACCAACTACAGACATCTTTATTAAGCCTTTGAGCTCATTAAGGTTTTATATGTTGAAGAACGAGCTTTCAGTTCTTTCAAACCCGTTTTACTTGCGGGAGGATTTAGAGATATCAATGACAACATGACTCATGTAAAATATGTGATTCATGTGAAAAAATCTATCATGAAATCAATCAGATTTTAAAATCTCTCCATAATTATAAAAACACATGGGACTCATAGGACTTATGCACAATGTGCTTCTCATTCCCTCTCTCAATCAATATTTCCTATTGTCTCTTCTATAATCTGTAAACATATGACCAATATGTGTTATATACAACCAATAACCATAACTAGTGGTATTTTATCATTGCACAAATAAGTGTTCTTCTCTTTCTTCTTTATCTTCCACAATTTTCATTGAAATCCTTGGCCCAAAATTAGACACCAGCAATGCCTGCACAAAAATTGAAGTTTTTTATGTAACATTACAATAAGGCAAAAAAAAAAAGATTTGAAGGGGATTTGTGCAATTTCCCTTCTTCAAGCTCGTCAAGGACGTGCTCGGCGCCAGAGGGGTTCCAGTAGAGGAGGAGCTCGTCGATGACGGCAAGGTTCTCTCGGGTATTCGAGAAGCCCAAGAAGATATTCTCGACATCTTTCTTGGCCTTCTCTTTGATCAGGCAGTGAGCTTGGTGAAGAACCCAATCTGGCCTCCGGCGACTGCCGCAGGTCGGCGGGGGACTGCGGCAGACTGAGGTGCGGGGGTTTTGGATGGGGAGGCGAAGGGCTTGAGGTGCCAAGTGGAAGAAGCAGCTGCCATTATTTCTCGCGTTCTCCCTCGCTATGTGGGGATTTGGACAACGGAGATGGGATGCTGAATTTACGAAAATGTTGTTGGGCTTTTGTGAAGAAGATAGCCTACTTGTTCTGAAAGGCCATCAGACAAGCATATTTGTAATACTAGTACACCGCGTTTACGGTAGAAAACTGGCAGAATTCTACCAGTAAAGAAAAGAAAGGAAAAAAAAAGAGGAGGAGCGAGGAGGAAGAGGAGAAGGAGGAGGAGAGAGTGAGGGGGGAGGAAGAGGACGGCGAGGAAGAAGGTTAAGGAGGGGGGAGTGGGGAGGAGGCTGGAGGCCAACCTCTCTCTCTATTGCTCGTTCTCTCTGTGTGGATGAAAACGGACGGACAGAAGGATAGACGGACAAAGTTTGTGAAGAAGTTACGAGAGAAAACCTCCCTTCGATCGGTTTTGACATGAATCATTTCCTGCACTTGCACTTCAATTTTCACTTAGTTTTCTTTTTGAGATAGACTTGTGTCATTCCGGAAGGATTCGAAGTTGCATACTTCTCACTCAAATACAACCCTACATCATCCAAATATAAGATCCACTTTGTTGAAATTGATTTATGCTATTTCAAATATCTATAAACTAAAATCAAGTAGTTTAAATATTTTTTGTCCATGCATCAAGCATAGGGAAAACAAACGACATAAATAGTGAGTTGGTTAGTTTAACGGTATAGAATATTTGAAACCTTGTAAAAATTAGTTTGTAGACGTTTTTAAATGTTTAGATCATGATGAAATGGCCGGATCAAGAATTTATATGTCTAAAGACATAGATCTAACTAACTCACTACTTTCGGCCATTCATTTTGCGCTGCTTGATGGATGGGGTAAAAATATTCAAAACACTTGATTTTTGGTTTATAGATACTTGAAACAATATAGATCAACTTAACAGAGTGGATCTTGTATTCGAATATCAAAGGGTTGTATATGAGTGGGAAGAATTCGGGCTCAAATCTTTCCAGAATAACACAAGTCTAACTCTTTCTTCTCTTTTATTTTTACTGTTTTTTTGAGATTACACAATCTTTTTTTGGAAGTCATAAAGGTCATTTTAGAAATTGAGAAAGGGTCTCTTTAATTATGGTATTTTGAAGTCTACTTCGCTCTTTTCCATTTTAAAGTTTAATCTCTCTTACACTCTTGAATGCCCAAATGAAAACGGAAACTTACTTTTAATTGCCACGTTAGGCCAACTCAACCATTTTGAATATTTTGTTATAAGAAAAATAAACGGATTTTTAAACTTGTTTTCCTCTTTTTTTTTAATAATTACTTTTCAATCTTCTTGTTGCTTTCTCCACTCCCTCACTCTATTGTTTTTTTTTCATGTGAGATAGAGAATAGGTCAAAAAGGAAGAAGGAAGAAAGAAAGAGAAAATATATTTCTCTTTTTGCAAAAAATTTTTTGTACATTTTGTACAAAATTTTTAGTTTCTAGACTATCTTACAAGTATATCTTTTTTTCAACGAGCAACCGAGAAATGAAAAATCATCAATTTTAAGGAGTTAAACTAAGCTCCACACTTCGTTTTCACAATTTATAATGAATATTATATCAATTGCCTCACCCCTTCCGAGGTTGATTGCTTGATCCTAGCCTTCAATTTTGCTTGCTGTAATCTTTCGTGGATTTCATGTTAAAATATATCTCCAAAGCTCATCAACCTCGAGCTAACTGCTGTTAAAGTGAAATTAAGATATATAATATTAATTGTATTAAGGGAAAGAGTTTTTTCATTATGTAATTGTAATGGTTATATATTCGAACATTACTCCCATCATTAATATTATAAAATTTAGTATATTCAACTGACTTAACATGAAATTCCGTCCATCGTCATTCTCATGCAGTTCTCGAGTATTTCCTTTTCCCCACAGTAATCAGTGTTTTCTTTAAAAGAGAATATCAGCGATCTTTGGATTTTTTTTTTTTTTTTTTTTTCCATTATTAGAAGCAGGTTCTGACCTGAATATTTACATTCTTCCTCCTCCCTCTCACAAGATAATTTTCATCACCTTCATCAAATTGCAGAGTAATACCCCTACATGTGCGCATCAATAGGAAGACAGTTTACAGATCACTTTGATTTCTTGCGAATTGATCAACAGAGACATAAACCCCCCTTTTCAAAAACAACCATACATCGACGAGTTCTAATAGATCGGTTCCTACCCACTGGTGGTGGTGGTGGTGGTGGTGGTGGTGGTGGTCAGTCTCCTCTTCTTCTCGAGATGAACGCGGTTAGACTCGGTGGCGCTATCGGGCAGCACCCGGTCGAGCCTCAGCCCGAACTCGCCGACGGGGCCGCCGACGTTGATGATCCTCTTCCTCGGCATTCTCTGCACAAAGGACTCCTCGATCCGGTTGAGGAACGCGAAGTGCTGCTCCACCGTCCAAACCCCACCAATCTTTTTCACATCCATGGGTCTCAGGCTTAGCTTCCGATTCGATCTTTTTTTAGAAACTTAATAAATATCTTGTTTGTCGTTGGATTTTAGATAATTGATTGAACGCTGGTTTGTTGCTTGCTCGTGAATTTATAGTGTGGAGTTGGGCAAGAGAAAATATCCGTGGGGGTGGGGGCATATGGGGCGGAGATATTTTATTGCCGCTCTACAGTGTACTGAGATATTTTACTTTTTTTTTTTTTTTTTTTGAGTGAATGAGATATTTTGGTTTTTTTTGGAAAAAAGCGAAATAAGAACAGTAGTAAATGAGAACGGACAGTCAGGATATTTTGATTCCGTCTCGAGATATTTTGGCTCTTTATCAAAAAAACAAAATAAGATCGTGACTAAATGAGAAGTGACAGTCAGGGATACCGTCACGAAAAATTTTAGCTTTCTGTTAACAATAATAAGATAAGATCGTGAGTAAATGAGAACTGAAAGTCAGGGATATTTTGATGCCGTCCTACAGTTCACCGAGATATTTTGGCTTTCTGTTAACCAAAAAAAAAAAAAAAGAAGATCGTGAGTAAATGAGAACTGAGAGTCGTTTCCTAACTGCTTCCTTTTTTCGACTCTCGTCACGTTCAGTCCTTGTCCGCTCCAACTCGTCTTGATTCATGAACTTAAGTTGGAGTTGGAGTTGCGGTTGGACCCGATTTGACTATAAGTTGAACTCAACATGTGTAAAAATGGCTTGAGATGGAGCGAAGTGGTCAGTCGAGTTACACCTTTTAGACTCACTTCGGGTGAGTTCAATGCATCTTGAAGCTTAAGTATGCTCAGACAATTTCCTCCGTTCGATCCTTAGAGGTGGGTGGCGTGTGAATTGGCTTTCAACCCCAGGATGACAATCGCTGGTGTAATCCTCATGGGCTCCTTATTGTTCGGAAGTTACTGGACCTCCACATGAGAACACAATGAATTTTAAAAGAAACTGAGTACCGTTGTGACCCAAAAACTTAAACTATTATATCTTAGCCTATTTAAAGCTGATGTTTTCAGGAATGGGCACAACTTTACTAGTGTTGTTGGAGTCATGACTATTAGTTTGCTCCTCCTAAGGTCACTCGCTAATGGTAAAGTCAATTCTGGTGGGCTTGACCAATTGCTGGGGGGTCTTGATTTGTAGTTGGGAATTTGGGTGGTAGATTTGAAGTGGATTTAAGGAACTTTTCAAGGTCTAATCAGTTCCTGCAAGACAGACAGTCATTGGAGGGTTGGGTGTTGGGTTCAACCAATGAGAGGAGATTCTGAGCGGGGAAACTGCAGTGAGCCCACACTAGCATCTTTTCCGTGGAGCATGGTACGGTGGGGCCCACAACAGCTGTTTTTCAATACTTTCCAGCTCATATCGGACTGAAATCGGAAAGAAAAGTTCGCTCTGAAAACTGCACTGTTCTTGGACCCACACGAGTTCTCTTTTTTTTTTCCCGAAAGCCAAAGAGCACTTGGGCTCTTATTTTTCGATCATATTTTATATTTTCTCTGTGTATTTGTTTTTATTTTGTGTTTATTCATGTGATTATTTTATATTGAATATAGATTCGTACACTCGGAGTTAGTCATAATCTGAATCGGGAACCCGATCCTTATTACTCGATTTGATCTTTTCAATAGTCAAATTTGATCGATTTCAGCTTCAAATATCATTTCCTAATATTTTATATTTTTCATAATTTTCTGAAATTTTTTCGAATTACTTTGCAAGATCTTTAAAATCGGTGTCGATGGTATCGCTGGTCAATTCCAAATTTTTAATTTACAAATGGAGTTGAATTTCTGAAATCTGCTTTCACATTATTTCTTATAACCATATTTTCTATTTTAATACATTTTTGGGAATTTTTCTGAACTTATTAAAACTCGACCGGATTTGGTATCAGCCGGTTTCACAAGTTGATTCCAAGATTTTTAATTTGCAAACAAAATTGAATTTCTTGAATCTGATTTCACATTATTTCTCAAAAGAATATTTTCAATTTTACAGAATTTTTGAGAATATTTCTGAAACAGTCAATTTTTACTTGATTTAAATAATATTGTTAATTTTCATTTCTTTTCTTTTCAGACTTTTTCCTACTCCTTTCCACTGCTTAATTTTCCCCTTTTACTCTATTAAATTTATTATTTAATAATTTATTTACTTATTTTTTCAGTTTCATTTCTTTTCCTTCTTTTTCTTTTCTTTCTTTTTCTTTTCTTTCCTTTTTCTTTTCTCCTTCTTCCTTTTCTTTCTCCCCCCCACATGCTCCCATCCTCCCGCATCCCCTGTCGACTTCACCATTCCTCCATCGTACACCCCCCTCTCCCCTTTCTCTTTTCTTTTCCTCTCTTTCTGTAACCTCCTGATCCCTGATATACGTATCACAGTATCAGTACGCGATACGGCGTATATTGTTGATTTGACCTCCGTGGTAGTGATTTCAGTTTCAAAAATCATTTACTAATATTTGAGATTTTTCAGGTTATCGAAAATCTGGCCAAACCGGTGTCGCCCGGTATCGACGACATCTTCCACGATTTTTAATTTGCAAACCAGACAGAATTTTCGCAAACCGTTTTCATATTATATCTCAGGATAATATTCTCTATTTTCTGTAATTTTTGGCATCGTTCGGAACTAATCAATTTTTCATCATATTAATTTAATATTAATAATTAAAATAAAACATTCTTTTATTCTTTTCTTTTCCCTCTTCTTCTCCAATTCTCTGGAGAAATCCTCCACCGCCTTTGACTCTCCCACCGCCTCTCTCCCCCTATTAAAATCTCTAATCCTCTCTCTCCTAACTCCCTCTCTAATTATCTAAACCCTATCTCTCTCTCCAAACTCTCTCTCTCTCTCTCTTTCTCTCTCCCCAATTATTCTCTCTCTCTCTCTCTCATCCTGATGGAGCTCTGACCCATGCCTGCGGCCTGCGGCCGGCGTGCCACCGCCGCGCCCCTGGCCACGCGCCGCTGGCGCCGCGGGCGCCCCCGCTTGGGCGCTGCTGCGCCCTAGCCCAGCGCAACGCCGGTGGCTGGCGCCCCCTCCGGGCGCCGCCCCCCTTTCTCCTCTTCTTCCCCTGTCTTTCTTCTTCTTCTTTTCTTTCCTTTTCTTTTCTCTGATTCTCTCTCGCCATCTCTCCGTTTTTCTCTCTCTCTTTCTGCCGGCGGGGGAGACCCGTCGCCGGCAAGCTGCCGTCGGCGAGCTGTCGCCGCCGGCCGACTAGCAGGCGGCAGCAGCAGAGGCAGCTGCTGCCGCTGCTGTTATGCCTTTGTTGGGTTTGGGTAGAACCCAAACCCAATAACCCTATTAGGTTAAGTATTAACCCCATAATCCCCCTAAACCCGTTTACCCTAAAACCCAATAACCCGCTACCAAATCCACTAACCCATTACTCATCACTTATGTTAATGGGTTTGGGTTATCAGATCCAAACCTAACCCGTTAAGAGCCCAACCCGCGTCCACAACCCATTAAAGGTAATCTTATAGAAAACCCCCTGTTACATTTTCGTATTTGCATTTGCAATATTGTTATTTACATATTTAACTCCATTTTATTACTTTTAGTGCTCGGACGATATCGGGAGCATCCGGACTCCGATTTGGACGATTCTGAAACTGTTGCGATCGTGGGAAAGAGAGCTACCTTCCTATGGCCAGTTTGTGAGTGTTTCTTTTTTTATAAATTATATTTATTCATATTTAATAAAATGAAGTGATTGCTTTAAGTACTAAATCGTGATTATGGGTAAACCGCTAAAATGTTAATAAATAACTTGAAGTTATATTTTGTCATGCCTGGCTGTGTAGTGGACATAACCGATCAAATAATATTTTCATTGGCTTCATGACTTAAAATACCATATAGGTGATAGATGAAAATGGTAAAATGGTTAGATTACTATTTCACACAGTTTCGTTACACGTATCACATATCTTGTTACTATGACACTGTCACCGTTACAGACCCACCGATACACTTGACATCGTGACTGCATGGCAACCTCTGAGACACTACATAGGACACTATCATATCATGGTCATGACCACTGTTCCATGGATACCGTCATGTTAGATTGATATCCTCGTTACATGGATGCACTGATCACTGTTATTACATGCACTATCACAGAGATATTACACGGATTATTGCTACACATAGATGTTCCACTGGTATACGGATAGACCAATGCACGGACTACCACATTTCATATTATTGTTACCGTTATGTCATGTTTACATATCACTGTTACACATGTATGTCATGTTTCCATATCCCTGTTACACATGCATGTATGGTCTCTTTCTTCTTGTCATATGGATTCCCGTTCATATTACATGTATTCCATGTTACCGTATTCATGTTATATGATTGTTTCCTGTTACTGATATGGATATTCCCATTACTGGACATGAGAGCTGTTGATATGCGATATGTGGAATTCCACATCGATTGTTCCTGTTTCCCGTTATATTGTTCCTGTTTCCCGTTATATTGTTTTATGTTATCAACAGAGCTCTGGTCTTGTTATCATGTTACCCGTATCATGTACTGTAATTATTCTTGTTACATTGTATACTTGACATATCAGAGCATAAAGCTAACTTGGGTATGGGGGAGACTTGACGGTTGATTAGATCATATCGGGTGGATGTACTGGATCCATATTGTTTATCCCACTGCAGGGGACGGGGTAGTGCTGGCTACCATCTGTTACTCATGAGCTCCCGTTTCCCGTTATGTTTTAGCTCATTGAGATTCCCGTTACATGTTACAGCTCTAGCGGGCTGGCCCTGATCTTAGCAGCCAGGGATCTGGTAAGGCCGTTGTCCCGGGTATGCACGGGATACACCACCCGATAAGAGCTCCTCGACCATGGGTTTCCAATTAACATAATAAAACAGTATGCATAATAGTGATGTCGGGAACACTTGTTATTTGGTCACTCTCTCGTTTGGATAATGGTACCCGTATGCCATGTCCGGATGGGTTCGACTGGAGTGCAGGCTCCAGTATGAACTGCCAGTGGTATGGGACACTGGAAGAAATTGATTAAAATACCAGGTGGTACTGATTGCTACTATTGTCTAAATGACATGACTTGCCTGATACATGTATGCTATCTTATTATTGGTCCTGATAATTGATCCGCTATCATGTTATATGTATATTTGTTACTTTGCCTGGTACATGTTCCTTTTTCAGTGGTGACATACTACGCATGTTCTGCATTGCATCTATTCTGTTTTCTGCATACCTTGCAGACATCATTACTGTATATGCACAACACAGTATTGTGGTTATCTTGCATATGCCCACCTGCATGTTCATATTGCATGCCCACCTGCATGTTCACTTCTATCACGTCATCACTAGACGACATTATTTATGATATAAATTGGATACGACTATAGACATGACCCGATGATAACCGGCTTAGTGATGGTATTAAAAGATGACATGTTTATAGATTTCTACCGCTTATATGTTTATATATTTCTACGTATCACTAGTACAACAACATGTATTATATATTAGTATCGTGCTTGTATTACTATCGTATGTATTACTGCCTCCTTCATTTTACCACTCACTAGGTCGCTTTCTGACGACCCTGGTTTGCGTGCCCAGGTTGGAGATCAAAGTTATCGTTTGGTCAGCTAGTTCATTGGATTCACATAGGAGACTTTACCATCGAGACCCTTCATAGGTATCTTTGTGCTTTGTTTCTGTTATCTTATTGATCCCTATTTTAATATCTGTTATGATCACTAACCCCTTTCTGCAGGTATTCTTGTACTTATTTCCTGCTGGAACCCTTGTGTATATGGAAGCTATGTCCTGTACTGAGGCTTAACGTACGCGTGAGGGTGTTTTCACCTCGCGTATGTACGTTGCCATAACGTCCCCGTACCTGCGGGATGGGGTGTTACACTTTCTTTCTCTCATTCTCTCCATCTCTCCCTATCTCTCAATCTCCCACTCTCTCTTCCTCTCCCACCAACTCTCATCTTCTTCCTCCCTCTAACCACCCCCGGTCCTCGCACTCCGCTAAGCAATCCCACTCTCCTCTTCTCCACCTTCCTCCTCTTCAAACACCTCCAACACCTTCTTCAATTTTACCCAAAATCCATCAACCCCACTGTAACGGTCCAGGATAATAATAACCTCAATTAACTTAAGCAACCTTATTAATTAAAAGATTATCATAATCATCTATAATTTCTTAAAAATTTTGATAGCATCTCCTTTGCATTTAGTCACTTATCCAAATACATAGTATATCCATATCAGCCTACACGGCTTATCTTAATCCAAATACATAAATAAAATTCAAGTTCAATCACACAGACATAATAAGATTTCAGCTTGACATCACCTGCCACATGAAAATACAATAACATATGCTCGAGAGTACCCCTCTCGGCATCCATAAAATAAGACAGTACTATCATATTATTTGGCTCATCATGAATATCACAAGTAAATTCCTCTCTACACCAATCGATCCAACAATATAATACTTGATTATAATACACATTTAATAAGGTTATGAATATATACAATAAGAAATATATATACAATACTTTCATTCTTAAAGGAATTCTTAGCAAGTGCCCAAGGTATGCTGGCCTCAGTCTCCTCGCGACCTGAAAAACATGAAACTGAAAGAGGGTGAGCTCAACAGTTCAATGAGAGAGAGTCAGAAGAGTATCAAGGGAAAGAATCACAAATAATGAGCAGGTTCTTCTTCAACAACTACGACAAGTATGGATGGATAAAAAGAAACGAGGGAAAAGCAAAATATCATAATGAACAATTGACACCATTATCTATAAAGTCTGTGTGAAGATCCAACTTTTCTAATAATTGATTCTCCTTGACTTTATTTAGTTCTCTGCCACAGATAACATGGTTTATGAGTTGCAGTAGCATACTCACTCAGTTATTTTTAATTTATGCATGAATTCATTTTATGTGCCCGCAACACGTTACATCCACGTCTCTCATATAACATAAACGAAGCACATAAAGCATACTTTAAATTTCATATATAGTAATCTATCTGGGTAATGCAATATTATATCGCACTTCTACGAATGTTATTTATCTGTTCAAGTAATTCAATAATACACTCACATCATCCTTCTATTTTCTCACAAAATATTTAATGGGTACATAAATACATGATTCATATGCATATATAAATTACAAGTGTAGTGTGAGATTCTCCGTCTGCCCCCTCCTACCGGCTCCCGCCCGGCACCTTCCTCCATTGTATAAATGTATGATAATCACACCATCTTCCCCCTCCTACCAGTTCCCGCCCGGCCCTTCCTCCAATATATAAGCATATATATATAAATATGTCATAACACAATAATACCGTCCTCCCCTCCTACCTGGTCCCGCCCAGCCCCTTCCTCCGATACATAAATATATGATAATGGTAACACCGTATTCCCCCTCCTACAGGCTCCCGCCCGGCCCCTCCCCCGATAAATGAATGCACAGACTTGTGTATATATACATACACACACATTTATATATATATATATATATATATACACATACCTAGATAACAATCAATTCATCACAATACGAAGTATCAACCAATTATTATAGTTGATTCTTAGCTCATCAATTCTATTTCTGAAGAAAAGCTTATGATTCACTAAAAATGTAGATAATATGTATATAGCTTACAAGTTAACATTAGTGATTTATCACCTTATTTATATAGGTCGAGTTTTCATTCACATTATCAGTATCCTACTTTCTTGCACAAGCAACACGCATGCCCAATACTAAAGTATATAAATACACATACATACCAATCACCATATCTAACAATAAACTCTATTAAACTATAAGTCATTTTAAACATGAGCTAAAATATTACAAACCATCCTGTTCACATATTTTTGAGTTTACTTATAGCAAGAAGTTCAACTTACCCGGTATTTTACTTAAATTCTCAAACATGCACCGCACACATACCGTTACTTTGTCCGGGTTATGATCAATAACATAATTAACAACCATACTCAATCATGTATGTAAGCATGCATCAACGACTATACCCATTGATAATATTGATGATTTATTAATCAACCAGTTCGCGAATTGTTAAGGCAGTTCTCGAGGGAATGCTTATAGGACTTTATACCCACACGCCAATTATTATGTCGGATTTGTATTCCCATTAATATATTGCCAATGTTTTGGTTCGGGCCATCAATATCTCAAGACTCTTGACAAAATTTTCTTTAATCATCCATTAAACATGATGGTATCACTGTTCTCGTCTAGAAGCAAAGTACGCTTCCTACAATACTACTTTTATATATCACTAGTTATATCAATAGAAATCAACTTTTCATGACTTTCCATTTTCTTATATTGGTGATTTGGTTCCAACATCACACCTCTAAAATTCATTAGAGAACTCGTTTGAGAGCTCATGTTATTTAGCCAATTTTGTCTACGACCACCTCTAAATTGAAATTCCTTTGAAAGACAAATGAGTAGTTAACGATCCATGACCAGTATAAGCTTCATAATTATAGTATTACTTATTAGAAAGGATGTATTTAGTCTTTAGCTTGGCATAACATATCCCTCATTATGACTATGAATCCACTATTGAACTAGAGCCTAATACACCCATCTCTACACATATTTAGTATAAGAGTGTACTTGATCACAATAGGCACTCACTTCACAATCCATGTGGTGAAAGGTATCCTTTACTTTATAAAGTTATATATATTTGTTTATATACGATATGATGTACTTTATTCTCAATTTCTAAATAAAATGATACCCGGGAAGATCCAATACATTCTATAGCTTTCCTAAATAGAGGCTCTACTTGACGATCATTAATGATTTTCCCAATAATGGTTTACTTATAAATAGTCAAATATATGGATACTCCTTGTTTATAAATTAAATCCTATTATATTACAGTGCTTCTGATATTTCATTTAAGCATCTAATATGGCATTCTAGTGCCTTAACTAAAACTCCAGATACCCAATGACCTCGCTACAATTAAAGTTAGGCTTTTCGAATCATTTTCACGAACGCTAGGCTAATGAAATTCTAATCATTAAATTTAGAGATCCTAATTGCCCCGAGTAGCTTATTAATAAAGGAAGATATTTGTTGATAAGCTTGGACTCATCCACTTAAAGGACTTGGTTGGTTTAGTTAAATCATTGCTTATGCTTGAAATCAGAATTCAGATGTTTATGATTTTAGTGGGTAGGAGTGTGACTCAATTTGTTGACAACATATCTAATCGGACAAAGAAATAAAAGAACTTACTGTAGATATAGAATAATCCTATGTCACCATAATTTTCTTATATTTATCTTATAAAATTTTTCTCACATTTAAATTAGTCTTACATCATTTCAACACTTGAACTGAAATTTAATCGGCTGTTATACTTACTTTGGGTCATGCAAGCATTCCGAGATATGAATCCATAGGAGTGGAGGAAGGTGACAAGATTTGTTAAAGGGAACTACAATCAACCTTACTAGACTACTAGTCTCATAACCAAATTTAAAACAAAAGATCCTTGTAAACTTTATAAATGAGTTCACTTGGCCCTTAGGCATTTATTATGCCTCTAAGATACTTGCAATGCATGATAGCAAATTGATCATCCTTGTCACTTCTCAAGAAATTTGTTGTTGTCTATGAAACTTTGAGAGTTGCTCTATTACTTGCATAAACTTAAACTGTATAACTAGTTTAAAGTCATGCTGGTGTTTGTATCTAATAAGTTATTTAAATGCTAATACAGAAATAAAGTGACACATCTACTTAAACAAAATAGAATAAGCAGATCGACTTAATTTAACTGATCAATGTTTTATGATCATAATAGAATAACTACAGGAAGTACAAGGGTACTGCTACAATACTATCCATTAAAGAATCTCAAGATGGTAAGATAGCTCCCATTCTGATTAGATTGCATGAATGTTTGTGTTCTCTTAGTTTGCAATGCAAGGATTAGTAGCAATGCATGAATAATGGAAAACGAAACATGCAAAAGTCATAGGGCTGGTGCTTAGGTCTAACGCCCAGCAAATCATCAACATTTGATTAAATGAAAATCTTTAGGACAATATAAAAGAAACATCGTTCATTTATGCAAATGTTGTTGTCCATAGCATCTAACGACAACAGAATCTGAGGTCCTCATTCACCATAGACTTTCATGGCTCTACTATAAACATTTCAAAGCATTAACCTAATTAAATTTATGAGAAATTTGAAGTCACAGACTTGCTTATGCTCAAGGAATTCTTCACGAATGAATTTGAAATAAAATTGGATCAAGGCATAACCTCCCTTACAATAAGTTTAAGAGTCTGAAAGCAAAATCAATTTGACTGAAAGAGCTTAAGCATAAGTTGATCATGCTCATGGATATTTAGAAATCCAATTCAAAATAAGAGGGGGAAAAAATGAATCAGGGCAAATTCTCTCTCACCTAGGGCTTCTCCGCTCTTTTAGGTTGCCACCCCGCTCCGCCCTGCACGCCGCCTCGCTGCCGCCGCGCGCGCCGCCTGAGCTGGCGCCCGCCGCGCGCGCTGCCCAACGCCGCTGAGAGAGAGAGAGAGAGAGAGAGAGAGAGAGATTTTGTTGGGAAAGAGATGGGGCTTTGATTTCAATCTTTGGGAGATTTTTTTTTTCTTTCTGGTTTCTTCTCCAGATCTGAGAACGAAGCCGTGAGTTGCAAATGAGAGAGGTGGGGGGTTAATAATTATTCCTTTTGCACAAACACCCTATATTAATACATATTACCATTTTACAACTTCTCTCTCTCTCTCACATCATGTCACATGGACACACAAGATTCAAACTAAATCTTAACCATTGATCACACCCCTACATGCATACCTGCCTCACACCACTAATTCCTCAACAATATAATATTATGATATTTCAAATGTATTAAATTGTATTTTTCTTGTATTTTGTCAATATACTCATACACTAATTTAATACATATGTGAATATACACAATATAATATGTAAAATTGTTATATATATAAGTCATGTATTCATACAAGGAAGATCGTATTCCGTAAATTTTTTCACATACAAATCACACACACACACACACACACACACACACACACACGCCACATATATATATATATATATATACAAACCCACAAATTTATCCCACTTCATAAATTTCCTGCAAAATTTCTAAAATCCATTTTTTACGTAAGATTGATTTAATCATCACCTCGGATAATCCTGTATAAATTTTATTAATCAAGGGTTAGAATATTAAATCAAGACTTTTAAAAATCAGAGTGTTACACCCACCATTTCCTCCACCACCTTCAACCACCAAATACACCACTACCTCCTCCATCATCTTCAACCACCACTCACCATCACCACTAACAACCACAACAACAACCACATCACCCTCCCCCTCTTTCCTCCACCCAGGGGCGCCAGCCGCGCACCCCGAGTGTCGGCCACCACCTCCTCTCCCCTTCTCCTTCTTCTTCTCTCTTCTCTCTCTCTCTCTCTTCTCTTCTCTTCTTTCTTTTCTATTCACTGTTTTCTTTCTTCCCTTTCTAGCACTCTCTCTCCCCCTGCAACTCTCTCTCTTGCAATTCACTTTATCTTCTCTCTCTTCTCTATTATTCTCTCTCTCTAATATATACACATATATTTATTATTTTGAGCACGTGCATGTTGAATTGGATTTCTGAAATTGTCGGCATTTTTCGAAGATTTATAGGCGAGTACTCTTTTTCGGTATTTAGGCGAATACTCTTTTTCGGTATTTGGGCGAGTACTATATTTTATGTTAGGTAAGTATTTTTCTAATATTTAATTCATGATACATGTTATGCTCCTTGACACATGTTATATTGCTTGATACATGATATGTGAGTGATTTCTAATATTTTAATGCTTTACGAATACTGGTTGGTTGTTGCGCTTTACAGGTAGACTCGTTCTAACGTTTGGCATAGACTAATATTTTACATGCTTTACTAATATTTTACATGCATAGACTATTATTTCATGTTTGGCATAGACTATTATTTATATGCACGTGTCGTACTAACGTTTATGCAGGGACCTACTTAACCTTCGGATTTCATATGGCTCCGCCAGGAAGCGAGTTTACCGCTCAGCGCTTTACAGGTAGACTCGTTCGAGTGTAACTTCGCCATATGTGATAGTCGGACATTCATATGTCGCCTCGCCGTATGCGTTTAACTTCGCCGTGAGTGTAGCTTCGTCACATGCGTTAGTCGTGCGTTTATACGCTGCTTCGTCATGTGCGTCTAACTTCACCACGAGTGTGGCTTCGCCGTATGCATTGGCCTGATGTTCATACGTCCGCTCCGCTGTGAGTGTAGCCTCGTCGAACGGTTTAGCGTTTAGAGCTGCACGCTAGCTCCGCCAGGAGACAAGCTCTAACGTGTACCGAGCGTTATGCTAATATGGCCTAACTTGCTCCAGTTTAACTAGCCCCGTCTGGATAATTATTAGTGTAATTAATAATTCTTATTGATATGGTTGTGAAGAGTATGAAATATTTAATTATATTATTTCCTGTATCGTTTTACATGACCTACCGATTGCCTGATACATGATGTTGTGATCTTGTATTTAATTGTATCTTGTACTTGGTTTGTACTGCATACCTACCTGACACCGACATATTAATTATCAGACACTTGATATCTGACACTTGACATGCTATCACCTGATACATGACACTTGTTACTTGGTACTGATACACTTGACCTGATGTTGTGACACATGACTGGATACTATCACACCTGACAGACTACATTGCCTATTCATGATTATCGCTTTTACAGGGGCTTGACATAATTATTATACTTCTACCAGACATCTGGTACTCCTGAACTCCTGTATTCCTGAATCCCTGAAATAGGGAGATTTCTAATATTATACTCCTGATAGTATACTCTTGTTGATCCCCTAATTGGCTAATCATGAATATTGGATTACTTTGAATTCAATGCAGACTTTACGCTGGACAATCTATAATAAAATACTCAACTTACACCGGGAGGGGGAAACTGATGGGTACCGATATAACTTTCGTGTTTATGGTGGCCATACAAATGTTGTACAACTAATTCTTGTGATTCTACTTGGAGGCCACCAGGTGTTTCAGTGTGGTGTACTGGCGCCCCTACTCCTCCTGATCTCCTGTCAGGTGTGCCATAAGGCCCTAGGCCTATTCCTATGGGAGCGATGACATCCTATTCCTGTTCAGGCGTATAATAAGTAGCGGTACATTCCTACTCAGTACCGAATACTCCTGAACTGTTGTCACAAGCATGCACGGGATCGATTCTAAACATGGTTCATCGAGCCCCATCAGTTTCTAATAACTTACTCTATGATTTGTATGCGGAGATATGTGGAATGAGACGCAAACCGATGTATACAAATCAGATTAGTCTTAATAACATAATAATAACATACTACTGACATTTGACTAGCTAGTGATATACTTGATATATACCTGTGAGATCTGTGACACAATCATTACCCTGCTCACCACTCACACATGATATCCGTGCTACTGTGTTGAATCCCCTGACCTGCTTATTTCTTGATTTTCATGCCGTTTTCTTGCTCTGTTACTTTAGGGCAACTTGAGTTGTATGAACTCAGGCAATGGTGACATGGGGCATATGGTATATATATGAGAGTTTTCTTATTTGGATTATCTCCTCGACGTATCAATTTCATGAATCTAAAGTCTTAAGCTCATATAACTGGTGTTTTCCACTCTTATATTTAATGCATTACATGATGTTTTATTTCATACTTGTATGTGCCTATGCTCACGACACAGTTTTTTATACATACTTTCTCTATTCGAGATTATCGTTATTCATGTGTTAACGTGATTCTGAGTTCTCCACTGATTCATGATTTCTCTTCATGTTTCTGGTCAATGCTTATACTTGTAAACCTGAATCACATCACTTTGATTCTATACACGTGTGCTTATCTGTGCACGTCACTTGGCTTCTTCTTACGTACTCGCTGGGTTATTTTCTAACAACCCTGGACCTTCATGTTCATATTCAGAAGCGCAGAGGAAGCGTGGTGAAATCCTTATGTGGAAACCTTAAACTTCTTCAAGAAGCATCAAATCAGCCGTATCTCATTCCTGACTTGTCTCCCTTGATCGGCTCGCGAGATTCCTTTTGTAGTTCGTGAGTATTTTCTAGTTTTTTTATATTATAAATCATACTTTTGCGCTTCTTAGTGATTTAATATTTTGAAATTTTGTATCATACTCGATGATAACTGTGTACTTGTGCTATTATTACTGGAATGTATATTACCATTATGCCTCCGTGCTCTGATTCCTGCCTGTACTGATACTTAACGTATATATATATGAGGGTATTTTCACCCTGCGTATGTATGCCATAGTAACATCTCTGTACCCACAAGATCGAGACGTTACAACTTAGGAAAAGTGTTGACCTGGAGCAAGAAACAATATTTCTGAGTTAGAGATCCGGGCGTCCAAACATGCCCTTAACCCTCAAACTCTAAGGAGGTGAAATAAATGTGAAGATAGTTACAAATTTCAATAAATGAGAAGTCATACCTTCTTCCCCGAGATGCATTCAATATATGATAAGATTTACTACGCAACAACTCGAACTAATTTGTAAAATATTTTTCATATCCACTTTTTAACTTACCTGTTGGTATACCAACACGCAAAGCAAGTGAGACTTGTGTTTACTTGATACTAGTGACATGCAGGGGAATCCGCCTAGTTTAATGTAGTCCCATTTTGCGGTCACCATCATCACCGTGGCTCAGGAGCCGTTCAGTCGGGTGGGGCCGCTGGGTCCCACCCAGGGGCCCACGGGATCCAACGGCGGCACGGTGACGAAAAATGCGGCCAGCAAAAAAAATTTCACTTTAATGTTGGGCACGCAGGAAGGTAAGTGTTACACCTGTACGGATATAAAAGTTATGTTCCGAGAAATATTTGTTGTAATAGGACCAGAATAGCAGAGAGACTCTAGGCCTTCTAACTAACCCGAACAGCTATAATTAAGGGAAAATATCCACCAAATATTTTCCGCAAGATTCTTCACTAGATTAGTTTTAGATAACAAATTAATGATTAGTTGTTGCGAGAAATGAGCAGACAAGACAAGCAAGCACAGACAAAGATGAAATCTTCTCTCCTCTCTGATTTGAACAGTTCTAGATTCGGATTTAGATTGCAACGGAGGCCGAAATTTCCTTCTTGATATTTCAGACAGAAAAAATCTCTTATAATGCGCAAGATTGTTTGAAGGAGACACATTCATGTCAATATTGATATTTGTAGATATTTGTTGGATTTCCATTAGATACTGTTTTTTGTACAAGTCCAGCATTTGAAACGATGACAAGATGTGAACTCAATGCTCTATAGATTTCATTAAATTTACGAGTTCAATAAAAATTGAAAACAAAATAAGTGAAATAAGTTAGAGGAATTATAATTTTAATCTCACAGCAGACTATTTTATGTGTTTCCCCTTTCAATTTATATCTAAAAATATTTCTTTAATTGTTGTAGGCATGACGTATCTTTTATCTCTCTTTCTTTTTCAAATCTTATCCGATGAACTTTAGTTCCATTATTTGTGTGCAAGATATCTTTTATGTTGGGCTTGGAAATAAGCCCTATGGGCTTCATATTGGGCTTTTATTGCTTATTCAACATCTATTGAGTTTGGAGCCCAACGCCTTCGGCCGCGTGGCATCACCCCTCCTCTGTGCCCCCATGAGGTTCGGCGTTCGACTTTCAGGAGATTCAATCGGATAATATTACATATAAGTATCCTAGCAAGCAAAAAAAAATATAAAAAAAAAAAATCTATTTAGTTTGGAGCCCACAAATGGAAGCAGTAGCCCATAACCAAACAACACCCAGGAAAATTTGCCCAATAGAAATTTAAATTATGACATATTTCAAGTAGATTGGAGATATTTCAAGTAGATTGGAGATGGGGCCGATTTAAAATTTGTTCAATTATAAACGGAATACCCCATCAAATAACATGCGGATTGTATGAGAGGGGGAGTCAAGATTAACAACTTGGCTTCTTAATTCTTATTGAGTTCTGATTATCTGGCTTTTATTGCCCACAATTGGAGGTATCAGGAGGAAGAGTCAAGTGATTTGAAATAAGAAACAGTATAAGCCTAAAATTACGGATTGTTTGCTCATTCTCAGGGCCTGTTTGTTTCGTTACAAAACGTCGCAAGTCGTAAGTCGTAAAATGAGAATAGAAAAAGTGAACTGTAGCAGAAAAAATATATTGTGTTTTACGGTGTTTGGTTGATAAAGTGAAGTGTAAATGAAAAAATATATTGTGTTTTATGGTGTTTGATTGATGGGGCTGTTTGGTTGCAAGGAGTGGGCGGAAGTAAGGAAATAGGGAAGTATAATTGCTCACTTTCCTATCTATCCAAACACCGAAAAAGAAAAATAAGAAAACCTATTTTCCTTTTATCTTTTCTCTTTTACACAACCATTTCCTCACTTCCAGAGTCTACAGTTAATTTTGTGGTCATGTAAATCACATTTGTAATAAATTGTAGCACAAAACAGTTAATTTTTTGACCATGTAACTCTCACTTGCATTCTAATTATAGCCTATTTTTTTATTTTTCTTAATTAATTTTTATTTTAATATTATTTTACGGTCAACTTTGTGGTCAACTTTTCCACTTCCAGTTTCACATTACCATCCAAACACCGGAAAAGACAAAATATTTTTCAAACCACACTTCCCAACAACATCCAAACACCGGAAAACTTACTAACCAATTCCCAAGTTCCAAAGGGAATTATTACTACTTCCTCAATTCCTCACTTCCTCACTTCCACCCTTAACCAAACAGGCCCAAAGTGAAAGTGTAAATGGTAAAGTATATTGTGTTTTACGGTGTTTGGTTGGTAATGTAAAAGTGTAAGTGAAAAAGTTAACCACAAAATTAACTGTAGCAGTGATTTAAATATTATAAATACTATTAAATTAAATCTACTATTGCAAATTAAATTGTATTAATAAATTTGAGATAAAAAATTAATAATCTTAATATTTTATTTATAACAATAATATTAATAAAATATTAGTATAAATAGTAACATATTACTAAAAATATAACTAAATAAATAATATAAAATTTTAAGAAAATCTAAAGAACATTAATAAAATTTAAGAATACTAATAAATATAAATATTAAAAAATCTTACAACAATAATAAAATATAGTTATAATATTATAATATTAAAAATACTTGAAAATTATTATAATATAAATTTTATTATAATATTATTGTAATATTATAGAAATATAAAATTAACAAAGTAAAATATAATTATAATTTAATAATAAATTATCATATAGTATTATTATACTGAATTATTATTACAATATAGCATAATAAAATATTAATATAATAATAAAATATTTTATGATATAATAAAGTAATTTTTTATATTAAAAAATAAATAATTAAATATATAGTAATTTTATATTAAAGTATAATATTGTTATATTAATAAAATATTAACTCTAAATAAATAATAAAAAATGGAAAAAGTATTAATAAAATAATAAAGTATTAAATAAAATATTAAATTAAAATAGTAAAATATTAAATATTAAAACAATATTAAAAACAATAAAAAAATTAAAGATTAAAAATATAAAATAATTAAATAATTAAATAAGAAATTGAACACTATTTAAAATATTAAATATTTAATAATATTAAATTATATATTGATTATCAAGTAACTGTTTTGAACTGTAAGTGTACTGCAAGTGAGAGTTACATGACCACAAAATTAACTGTAACAACTGCAAGTGGGAAAATATGAGTGTAAAAGTGAGATTTACATGACCACAAATTTAACTGTAGCAATTGCAAGTGGGAAAAGAAGAGTTGCATTTTGCAACTTGTTTTTCAGCGAAACAAACAACAGAAAATGGAAAAGAAGTTTTACGACTTGCGTTTTGCGACGTTTTGCGGCGAAACAAACACGCCCTTACTATGCTTACAAGTCTACTCAAGTTCAAGCGATAAACAACAGAGCTCACGTCAAATAATTAATTGGTGCAGCTTATATAACAGAAACGGAGCTTGACTCTTGAATAATATTGTAGTGGTCAAAATTTGATCCATACAGGATGATGACATGCGTCTTATCAATCAGGAGTTTTTGTCACTCCGAGGTCATTTCAGAAGTCGCTCTTTTCTTCGAAGATACTTCTATCCCGAAAACTCTAATGCTCTTAAATATCTCAGAGCTCCCCTCATTTAGAGATATCAACTCCGCACAAGACAACTTTGGCAACAGATCATCCATGATCTCCTTCTTCAGTTACATCACGACAACAGATTATCCCCGATCCCCGCCGTCAATTACGCAGCTCGATCCTCTTCCACGTTCGTAACATGAAATGCCCTCCAGTCTGGACAGTTATGGACAGATACAAATTTCTATGGATGTAATCCTAACAATCAAGCGCCAATTATCACGGCCGTTACAGCAAATTTACATGTGCAGATCATGGGGTTACGAAGATCACGCTCATACCATTCGCCTCCATGCACGAAGATCAGATTAAGTATAAATAGAGCTTCTCCTCCGACGAAAAGAGAAGGCTTTTTTCCCCCTTTTAACGAAAAAAGCATGCACTAAGACTCTGACATACAATATCTATAAATCTTGTAACCAGTGGATTCTTCTCCTCCTCTCCGTGATTTTTTTCTCAATTTGGGTTTCCACGTACAATCTTTTCTCTTTTTTCTTTGTCGTGTATTATTTTCACGCACACACTCTCCACTTCTTTACTCTCACTTGTAGTGTGAATCGACCGTCCGATCATTCATGGTGAAAAATCTCCACCACAAATAAACATACAAGTACAGTAAATTAGAGTAGATAAATAACGAGGAAACGGTAAGTCAGTGACCCATATGTTGCGCTTGTGCCCTTGGCAACAACCTCTATGAGGAATCTACCAAACAGAGATTGATGCAGCCGGAGGTGAACCCAAGACGATAAGAATAGAGAACAATAGAGAAAAGCAATCAACACAGTATTTAACGAGGTTCGGCAACGTGCCGACGTCCTCGGTGTAAGGGGGAGAGAGATTTTATTGATTCAGCAATCAATTATAACTTATTCCTTCTTCAAGTAATTTTTAAGGGAGATTTTCAGAGGGATTTTTAAGGATACAATACATGAGTGCTCTAGCTCTTATTTATAGCCACATAGTCCCAGAATTTTGGAAACCCTGATTGGATTCGATCCCAAATAGAAAAGGAATTCGAATCCAGAAAGGATAACCAAAACGCATCTGTCAATCGACCGGCCAGTCGACTGACTCATGCCTCGGTCGGCTAGCCTGGTCGACCGGCAACAACCGAGAGCAGAGCCTTGTCAGTCGGTCGACCGGGCGGTCAACCGCTCTTTAGCCATGGTCGACCAGGCGGTCGATCGGGATAATCTTGTGCATGCTGTGCACACCAGTCGACCGGGCGGTCGACCGGGAGCTTTCCAAGCCTGCTTCAATGCACTGGTCTTGCTCCTTTGATTTCCGATCTCTGTGCTAACTGCCTCTATCTCCTTTATCTCCTCTCTCCCTACACCATAGGAGGAATTCATTGGCGCACCTAAAACTCAGCTTATCCACCATACTTTTAAGGTCTGAACCGTTCAAATTAATCTTCATATCTTAAAATGTATATGGATGAAAAATCATGAGTTTTAATCTCTCTTACACACACATCCAATGACTGTAAAACTAACAATTTTTCTACAATACAAACAAATGCAAAAACCAGATCCATACATAAACAAGATCTAAGCTACACAATCTTTAACAAACAAATATTTAGACAACAAAAATCATTATGTACAATTGAATCTTGAACTTACAGTGGATAAAATTGAGTTTTAAGTGCCCCAATTTTCTCTATTAGGCCACTGACTCCCCCTTCCTCATTTTCAATCATAAACCAAATATAAAATATACAGTAACAATTAACTAATAATGAATGGTAACAATTTAGGATTTTGTGGAATAATTAACTAAATTATCCTAGATTTTGGTTAATGAGACTAGTAATGACTAATGCCCCATCCCTAAGACACACGCAAAACCACTTCCTTTTTTCCTTTCTCTCCCCGATGAATAAAAATTCGACGATCAAGATCGAACCAACATAAAACCAAGATCCAAATCCCAATCCTAGCAATTCTCTTAATTTTAATAATAGTAAATATTATGACCTAAAACTCATAGCTTAATTTACTGTTCAATAAGGTTTATTTTTTCATACCAAAACCCAATAAAAAATCAAATCAAAATGAAAGTTTTCTTAATTCTTTATCCCTTAAAATCCAAGAATGTTAAGAATAAAACAAAAGAAAATCATTTAAAATTCGTGCAAAATTAATTCTTTATCCTTTTAAACCCTGACGCATTGCACATGTAACTTTTTTAAGAGAGGGCTTTACTTTACACTCTCTCTTGAATCCATTTTTAATCCAAATATCATGATTATTTCTAAAACTATAAAAATCATAATTGTGTTAGCATTAGTTCAGTGTTATTTTTAAATAAATAAGTAATAAATTAAAAAATATTAAATATTTATAGAATACCTCTGAGACTGAAGGGAGGAAAAAAAAAATTATAAGAGAGTCATAATATTTACCATGCTTTAACTGAGCATTTCTTTTAGAAATAAAATATGAATAACCTATTTTTAGAAAATTTTCTCTCCATTAGGCAAACAATACGGGCAACGGTAGAACTCTATTATCCAATAATTCGAACCAAATTCGACACAAATTTTGGGTTGGGAACTTGTGATCCTTGAAATTAGACCTAAGTAATATAATTTAAATATCATAAAGGAGTAAATTTAAATATTCTGTTAAATCTTAGCTTTACTAGTGAGTTTATATCTCCTAATAGATCCTATCAAATATAATGGATCCGCAAGTGAATCTTTAGAACCAGACCATGGATCATAGTTAATGTTAACAAACACGAATTGTTAAACAATTGTTATTCATACATTTAGGGTCTATTTGGTTGTCGTAACTGGCCGTAATTCGTAGTTGTAATTGGTAAAGTCTTTTACAATTGTAAATGAGTTACATGTATGTAAATTTTACGGTGTTTGGTTGGTAATATAAAATTGTAAAGTGGGAAAGTGTATTGTACTTTACGGTGTTTGGTTGTCGTAATGTATAAGTCGTAAGTGAAAAAGTTGACAACAAAATTAACTATTTAGTGATTTAAAAGTTTTAATACTGCAAATAAATATTAAAAAGTTAAATATTAAAAAATTTTAATATTAATATAAAAAAATATTACAAATTTGTATGACCACAAAATTAACTGTAATTGGGCTGTAAGTGAGTGGTAACTAGGTTGCAAGTGAGTGTTAGTTGAGTTACGTAAGTCTTTTACGAATTACGGTTCAAACAAACGCCGTAATTGTAACTGGGTAGTAAGTCATTTACGAATTACGGAGTTTTACGCGAAACAAACGGCCCCTTAAGTTATCATCTTCTTCTTTTAATATCTATCATCTTCTTTTACTCTTCTCTCTACTTTGTTTAAAATAGTTGATGTTTGATGTATCTTGTACTCCTCTCCTTTGGTAAGAAATGAAAGGAAATCTTGAACTCAACTTTCTTAATTCTTACCTAAACTTCAGATAGAACTCGACAATTAACAAGTGAGTGCTTTTGCAAGCAACATGTTGAGAGGTGACAAGCCATCATTTTCAAGATATAAAGACTAGAAAGCGTTTTCACATCTCAAAATCAACTATTTGAACCTTCAGAAAAACGAGGGCCAATTGCACAACTTCTTTGAGCCTTCTTCCATTGGTGCATGAATCACAGCCTGGACATCACTCTGGCCAAAAGTTTCCCTTTTCTGTTCAAGCCCTTTTTGTTTCTAGAAGATTGGAAGAATGCAAATTACAGAGATACCCAAAAATTATTGTAGAAATATGAAAACAACCTTAACTCTTTGTTGTTATTTTAGTGTTTTGATGCAGTGATTGGAATTTAAAAAAAAAATATTATTGAATTCGCATTTAGGAAAAAGAAATGTTAAAAACAAGTGCCACTTGGGTTCGACTTCTAAAAATAGTGCTTGAATTGATGCTTTAAAATATAAAAATACTGCTATCAACATTTATTTTTGCCTTTTGCGTGCAAGTATATTTGCTTATATTTTACTTAATCAGTTATAAGGTAGACATTTGTTTATATTAACTTGCTGAGTTAGATATAAATTTATATTTACTTGATATTCAAGTGAACATTATGTAACCTTCTTAAATTTTTTTTTTTTCAAAAACAAATCTTTCTATAAGAAAAGCCTTTAGTTCTTCATATATCAAAAACTTGAGGAAACTTTCATCTTTAGTAGGTCACAACTATAAGCATGACCATAACTGGAACGTTCACATATGCAAATATGTTAAATTAAATTTAAATTTAGGAAAGGAAATTCTGCATCTGTCATGTTACAGTAACAAGTTATCTAAAGTTAAAACTAATAAACCCTGATGCATTGAATAAACTAAATATGTGTAATAGTTAAAAACTGAAAAATAAAATACACAGAAAAAGTTCGTTCACACCAGCGCTTTATATTGAATTTAAGACATAATATATCGAGATTAATGGGTCACTCTAAAAAGCAAAAGAAAACGGATAATGAAAGAAATATATAGAATATAATATAATAAAAACTAATCGCGGTTATACGGGTGGCCAATGGGGCGGGTCGACCCGTGTCGACCCGCCCCGCCCCGCCCTGTGCGACCTGTTTGAGTCGCACAGGGCGGGTTACGGGTCAACCCGCACCCGCCCGTTTAGGGGCGGGTCAAAACTGGTTGACCCGTCCCGTGTAAACGGGATGAATTCGATTCGTCCCGTGACGAATGGACGAATCGGGTCGGGGAAAATTTTTCCCGACCCCTCCTCTTTATTTTTCTTTTTTTAAAGTCCTATATTATTATATTTGAGAGACGGGAAAATTAGTTTTAGACCCCTATTTTATTTTTTATTTTATTTTAGCCCTCAACAGCTCAAAATATTCCCAATTGTGGTAAATTTGAAATTTTTAAAAATAAAATAATAATAAAATTCGGGACGGGTCCAACCCGTCTCGGCGAATCCGGGTAACGAATCGGGTCAGAGACCCGATTCGTTACCCCGATTAATTGATTCGTCTCGTTGGATTCGTTACGAGACGGGTTCAACCCGTCTCGTAACGGATTCGTTAGCTAACGGGATGAATCAACCCGATCCGTCCCGTTAGCCATCCCTTCGCGGTTATTTCGTCTGAGAGATAACGGATGAGGACGGATTTACGTTTTCGAAACAGAAAACACCCAAACAGACGTTATTAAACGGTACCAAGTGAGCAGATAATACCGAGAAAAATCTATGCCGTTAGATTCTAATCAAACGCTCCAGAAAACTTCTCCCAACACAAGGATTAAAACAAATCAGAATCCGCCACGTTATCTGTAAAAGATCCTTCTAGATAGTCCTCGCTCCCACCGAAATTACCTCCCCATCTATTTACGTCTCTGCCCCCCTTCCAGAATCCAAACCGTCCTTTCCGGTCCCCCATGCAATCCTCCCACCGGGAGATCGAC
This sequence comes from Agave tequilana, assembly GCA_038442645.1. Lineage (NCBI taxonomy): Eukaryota > Viridiplantae > Streptophyta > Magnoliopsida > Asparagales > Asparagaceae > Agave > Agave tequilana. The sequence continues at coordinate 128,897 of JAVJIF010005915.1, read as the reverse complement.
ACGTGTCAGTAAACCAAGTCAGTACGCAACTTAGAAAAGAACGTTCTCAAAAGGCGAAGCTGAGAACCTTCCGGAGCTAACGGGTTCGGACTTTTCTTGGCCTTTCCTCCCCCATCACTCCCCCCTTTTCTTTCTATAAATCCTAACTCAAAAGCTGTAAAACTTTTACAACCCCATCCCCAAAAATCAGCCAGATTCTCATCGGCGACCAGCGAGATCTGGAATCCCTAGCGATGGCTGCGGCGGTAGAGCACGCCGGAGATTCGCCATCGGCAGTGGTGCCGCCGCCGCTGGAGGGGCAGCGGTCGCTCCCGACGCCTTTCCTTAGCAAGACTTACCAGCTCGTCGACGATCCGTCCGTCGATGACGTCATCTCGTGGAACGAGGACGGATCCGCCTTCATCGTTTGGAAGCCCGCGGAGTTCGCCCGCGATCTGCTTCCAAAATACTTCAAGCACAACAATTTCTCGAGCTTCGTCCGCCAGTTGAACACTTACGTTAGTTTCGGTCTCAAGTTTCCCCCCCTTTCCCCCCAATTTTGGAGATATGATTTCTGATCCGGTTGTTGATCTTTCTGTAGGGATTTAGGAAGATCGTGCCGGATCGGTGGGAATTCTCGAACGATTCATTTCGGCGGGGTGAGAGGCAGCTCTTATGCGATATCCAGCGCCGGAAGATTTCCCCGACGGCGGCGCCGGTGGTTATCGCGACGCCAGTGACGGTGGGGCCGCCGATTCCGGTGGCGATCCTGGCGAACCGCAGTGCGTCTCCTTCGAATTCGGGAGGAGAGCAGGTTCTTTCCTCGAACTCATCACCTCCGCCGCCGACGCCGTCGCGTGCCGCCAGCGGATCGTCGGATCTCGTTGAGGAAAACGAGAGGCTGAGGAGAGAGAACAGAAAGCTCTCGAACGATCTCGGAAGGATGAAGGACCTCTGCAATAACATCTACGTTCTCATGTCGAAGTACGCCGGAGGCTGCAGAGCGCCGCCAGCTTTGCCTGCGGAGGAGCTGGATCTGTTGCCGGGGTGGTCAGCGGAGGCGGTGGAAGAGAAGGCGAGGGCCGAGGAGGAGGAGGAGCAGAGTCCGAGGCTGTTCGGGGTGTCGATCGGGTCGAAGCGGGTACGAGAGGACGAAGGCGAGGATCCGATAGACAGAGTGGAGGCGGATGCGGACGTGAAATCGGAGCCGATCGAAGCGGGTCCGGACCCGAATCCGCGAGAAGAGGGCAATGATGAGGGCCCGTGGCTCCTCTGCGGCTCTCGCCCGAATCCCAGGGCTTGCAGCCGATAGAAATCAGGAAATAGAGATAGGATTGTGCCCTCCCTACCTGGAAGGGAAGCACGTGACACCCTAAGGGATTGATCACGTGACGCCCTCCAAAAAGACTACCAGTTTGATTGTATAATGTTATGTACTGTAATTATTAATTTTTTTTTTTTTTAAGAAAAACAATAGTTTTTGTTTGTTTGTGCGTGCAGCATCTGTTGGCAGGGGCGCAAGAATCGCTGGGCGGGAGAGGATAAGAGAGAGGGGATAAGAAATCTAGTAGCCTCCAGAACGTTGCGTTGCCTTTTTGGTTAAAGATAAGTCCATTTCCAGCTACTATAGGGCATTTGTTGCTCTCAAAACAACTAAGAGACGCATGAGTGGCCGCGCAATCGCTTTAAATCTTTTTAAAGTATCTCTTGTTGCTGTTATTGTTGCTTTTGTATCAGGATATATGCTAGTACCAAAAGTCGAGGTGGCTTCTAGATGGTCTGATGGAGCATGTGTGCGGACCTTGAGACTGCTTTCAATCCGTTTAATTTGAGAGAAATACTCTGGTAAGTGGTAAATATTTCTACGCTTTATCCTCTACCGCTCACTTTCAGGCTTTTAGTTCACTTTTCATCCTCCAAATAAAACGTTTTTGGAACGATTGTGAAGCTAATTTTATATTCCAGGCTTTGTCAGTTGTCTTGAAATTTCAAGATGTAGAGATCTATGCGTTTTTAGAGAAATTCAAGGTTGCTTGCTGATACGTGTGCCGACGACACACGTATTAGTATTATGGATGATAATGAGTAAGATCAGACCGGATCTAGTGTAGGCCTTGGTCCTGATTCTAAATTATTTAGAGCCTTGAGGGATAGTCCAGTCGGCTCTAGCAGCAGCCTGGGACTCCTTCGGTTCTCTCTCTTTTTTTTTAAACAAAATATTATGTTTTTTTTTCTTATTTTTGTCAAACTCTTCTGTTCTTAGCTAAACTTAATCACAAATGTTTTCCAAGATTACGAGTGTTCATCTTGGCATTTTAGAATTTTAAAACTTATTGGGTAGTAACAAATTGTTATTAATAATAATAATAATAATAATAATAATAATTAGAATCAATATATTTGATTTAGGCGGCACGGACTCATCAGTAAGGTTTAAAATGGGTCTCCTTTAGGATTGAGGTACGGTCCTTAAATGTAACAAAGTATAAAATAAGGTCTCAATCCCTACTATAGTTTTTATGAGACTAGACTAAAGGTGGTGCATTTTGGGGGGCCCGTTGGAGGCCCCTCAAGCCCGCTCAACCGACAAGTAATTTAGGACCTGAGTAACACCAATCTTTCTAGATTAATACTAATGTTATTGAATACTGTTATTAAAGACAAAATGCGCACACAGATTCCTCGTCTTGACCTCTTATTCCACGTGGGGCTAAACCCAACCCATATTTCCATCATCCTCGCCCTCACTGTGAACTCAGCAAAATTTTAGCTTACTAACATTCCTCTATCTTCGTCTCCACTCTGAGCTCATTAACCAGAATGATATAATAGATATATTAAATTATCATAGATATATTAAATTATCAATACTGACCTTAAACTCACCATTCAGGTTCATCCTCGCTCTCATTTCACCAAGATTCAAGAACAACAATTAGGCTCACCATCGTTCCTCATTTTTACTCTCATTTCGAGCTTGCCGACAATTTATTATAGAGTTATTGTAGCATTATGCATCCATTCACAGATAAGACTGAAAATTTTCGCCATTCTCACGGCACCATGCAATGCATCATCTCTTGAAAACTTTCTTAGCTTTGTGTGGATGTTTAAATGAGTATTTAAAAAAAGTTCTTGGAAGAGATGATGTGATTTATCTTGTACTAGGTCATTTCAGTGGTGAATCGAGGATTATTAAAAGAAAATTTAATCATTTCATTAGAATTAAAAGAGTGTTTTCGGCGCCACATCAAAATCGTCCAATTTTAAAGTTGTCTTCACATTGGTTGACGTTGGTTAGATTTATGTGTGTGAGTCAATCTCGTGTTGGCACGTTAGATTGGTCCTCTTATGTTATAATAGATTTAAAAATTTTAAAATTTTAAAATTTTAAAATTTTGTACCCTGAATGTTGATGTTTTATTCATGTGTCATCGTGGGATTGCCTCTTTTAACTCTTTTGTAGAATGTGTGTGACTATAAATAACCCGCACTTGTTGGATTCTGAATATTTTTTTTTTTTTTTTCTTTTCATTTTGGCATATAAACAATCAAATTTGAGCCCCCGCCATCCCTCCCTCCCTCCTTCCCTTTTTTGGTTACTCGAATGGGGAAAAAAAAAAAAGATAGCATGGACTGGCTGTAAAGTAGACTAGGCCTTCTCTCTTCCTTTCCGCCCCCTCTTCTTTCTTCCTTCTCTGTCTAAACTCTTTCTTAACACTCATTTCTTCTTGCAATCTGAACCTCTCTCAATGCTCATTTTTACTTTTATTTTTAGCTTGCCAAACAATTTATTGTAAACTTCTTGTAGCATTATGCATCCTTCACAAATCAGATCAAAAAATTTAATCACTCTTAACGCATCATGCATTCTCTCTTGAAAACCTTCTTGGAATTTGCAGGGTACTTAAATTAGTGCTCAGAAAAGTGCTTGAAGCATTTTTCTATTAAAAGAAATGATGAGATTTATCATGTATTATATCGAGGATATCATAGTGACCAAGGATTATTAAGAGAGAAATAAAGGTGGACAATTCATTAGAATTTAAATGAATTATTTTTACGGACATGATTAAATGTTATCTAGTCGGGATCATTTATAGCGAAGATTAACTTGATATTTTAGCACGGGCAAATGCATGTGAAATAAAAATTAAGATGTATATGTAATTTTAAAATTTTAATGTAATTTTAATTTGTAAAAGTGTATTTATTAAAATGACAATGGAATTCATTGTTTATGAATTATTTAATTTAATCCGGTTATTAATGACTGGTTCTCGGTCAATGACATTCTTTCAAGTTCAAATTTTTAATGAACATGTCTTGAATAAGTCACTGAAAACATATATTATTTGTTTAAAAAAAAAAAAAAAAATTCTTTCTTTGCAACAAATTTTGAAAAGATAGTTTAAATATTTTCATGAATCTATGAGCATGCTCTTAACTTGATAAATCATATATATAGCAAAGATATATAATAAAGAAAAAATATTAATAATCTTGTTATGTCTTATCAGAAGAGAAAAATAGAATATAATAGCCTTTTTATTGAGAAAACATAAATAAAAGGTGGTGCAGAGAAGTACACATTAACTGTGATGAAGTAAATAAGAGTATATCTTCTTATCTATATTTGGAAAAACAAGGTTGTGTTGCTTGTGATATATCAGTACATGCATATATTACACACGTTCAAGCTTTAAAGAGTTTTAGCATATATATCCTCTTGGTTAGTAAATTATATACATCATCCTACATTTTAAATTATTTTTGTACATTACTTGACTTTTTTTTTATTCGGCAACCGTACACTTTTAGCATCGTAGAGTTAAACAAAAACCGAATTGATAATGAATTTATCTTCTTCTTTATGCTTGGTTTAATTATATAACTTGGCTATATTTTTGTTGAATCCTATAAATCTTGCTTTAATGGCTTGAAAGTAAAATATTACAAAGTTAAATTTTGGCATGCTATCTTATGAAAAGGCATATTTGGGAAAACAACTCAAAAACAAATGGAGATATATTTGCCACAGGTGGCAATGCAAAATACCTAAATACAAAAGACAAGAAGTGCATATATGATGATGCCTTCTCTTTTCCCAAAGTTCTCCAATATTGTCAATTGAGGATTTCTTCATGTTTCCTAGATTTCACATTTTATGGATATTTCAATGAACATCTCAGCTACAATATGTTGAAAATAAGTAGGTATAATGTTCAACACATACACCCCCACACGCGCACACACTAATCTGATCACATGGGATAGTTGAGTAAAAGTGAAGCAAGTTAAGTTTTTGTGTTAGACAATATTTCAATCCATATTTGTATTTTCACCTGTTTGTTTGTCTTTCTGATGGGCTGATTTTCGCAACACGATCTAATAAGCATTAGAATGGTCTTAAGTCGAGGTTCAAAACCTCAGTTTGTATCTGTACAGGCCAAACCTAATCTCCGAAGGGACCTCAGACTATTTAAACATACGTGGCAAGTTTAAAGTTATATAGCCCGATCCATAAAGCCCAAAAGTTGCTATTACCATTTCTTGACCATTGGAATGGGCCTCCACTAGAGAAAATGCCCATCAAGATTTTCCAGCGTCTCTGCTGCATCTTTAGAACTATTGTTGGCCCATTTCAAGTTCAGCCCAAACTTTTTAATCCAAGAACTGATTTCAGCGTGTATATTTTACTATGGTCCTATGGAAAAATATTTTATATTACAAGTTTTTAATCTACACACTTCTATGCACCATTAGACTCACGCCAATAGATCTCATCTCTTTCCGAGATTCAGCGGCCCACGCAGGACGCTTCTCTAATCTGAATCGATCTAGGAGTAAGCTGGCGTCTTAAGCGAGGCCTGGCCGCGAGTCGGGCTTGGGCTCGGGTCTGGCTGGAGGCCCAGCGAGGCCGACCCAGCCCACCAAGTCCAACACAAACAAACCCAACTTCACAACTGTTCACAGCACTTGTTCGTAAAAACTAGTGCTCCTATGGATTGCTAAATGCGAACTCGGTTTCAAGACTCGGAAACTCAGCTCAATCCGAATTTAGCCCGATCAGAGTAAATTGACAACGTAGTTGAGTTTACTCACGAGCTAGATGTTTAAATATATATAAAAAAGTTAAAAGTGTACATTTTGTAAATTTCAAATTAACTTATTTTAATTCACATTCTTTTTCAAACGGAAAAATTGCCTTTGGGTCCTCGTGAAAAGATGCTCTTGTGAAAAAATCTCTAGAGTTTCAAATCACGTGAACTAAGCCAATTAACTAAGATTTAATGTGAACAAGTCATTGTGCCCACCAAAAAGTCCATTGCATTTTTAAATATCTAGATTGTGTTTGATTTGATGTCTTGTCTGAGTTGATTTGAGCGACCCGCGTTAATGCTCATCACGCGCACCGGGCTTACTTGGAGGTTTTATTTTTATCCACTCTTTTCTAATATCTATCCACCTCAAGGTAGATAATTTTTTTTGCATTAATAATTCTTTTCAGAAATAATTTTTTTTCGTGGATGCTATATTTCTGCCCATCCTCTATGGATCCTAAATGAGCATTGAATTTTTTCTCAAGAGATTTGTTTCGTTGGCAATTTATTCATAATTAGAAAATTATTCATAACATGTAAAATTTTATTTATTTATTTTTAACTTATAAATTCTGTACACCTCTGATATTATGTGTGCGTTCTCCAAATTTCTGTCTACCTTCTCAAAATATTTGTCCACCTTCTTAAAAATTTTGTCCATCTTGTCAAATATTCTGTCTATTTTCTTTATTTTTATCCACTTATTTTAGTATTTTGTCTTCCTACTCTGAAAATTTATAAAATTAGACAAAAATTGACAAACGTGGATAGAAAAGATGAAAGATAGATAGAAATATAAAAAAGTAGAGATAAGTTGAGTAAGGTCGATAGAAAGAGAGAAAATTAGGCACGGATTTCTATTTTATAATAATATTCCCGTTTATTTTTATCTCTCTGAAGCCTCTAATTCTCTCCACGACAAAATATGTTCTTGTATGTTACTTATTTGGTCAAGTGAGACAGATCATGATAAAGTTGGATAAAAATTAAAAAGAAGATAAAAATTGACAAACGTATACAGAAATATAGAAAGTTTGACAGAAATTTATAAATGTAAATAGAAATTAACGAAGAGGGACATAAAGAAAAAAAGATGGACATAAATATATAAAAAGTAGATAGAAATTGACTAAGACAGACAGAAAAGAAAAAAAACTTGATGCGATGCGATCTCTACCCCGCCACCCTGGGCCGCTGAAGGATGTATCCATTTTCAAGAAATTATTTAGAAGGTGGATAAAATCATTCACAAGGTAGCCAAAAATGCTAGAATAGGTCGACATAATATTTTTAAAACGTGAACAGAATATTAAGGAAATCATATTAAAGTGAACATAATTTTGGAGAGATAACGGTAAAAAAAAGTGTACATAATATTAAAGCAAATTCGAATAAGTAAACAGAATATTAAATAAAGTGGACATAATATTAAAAAAAGTTGACAGAATATATGAGAATGTGGACAAAAGTTTGGAGAACGTAAATAAAATATTAGAGATGTACATAATTTATAAGTTAAAAATAAATAAATACTTATATGTTATGAATAAGTTGCTAATTATGAATAAATTGTTAACGACAAATCTCTGGGAAAAAAAAAATATTTCAATGCGCATTTAACATTAGACAAAAAAATTTAGAGACGGGTGAACATGAATATAGCAACTATACAAAAAAAAAAATATCTCTGTAAAAAAAATTATCAATGCAGAAAAAATTATCCACATTAAGGTGGATAGAAATTAGAAAAGAGTGAATAAAAAAACCTCCGAGCCGACCTACGCGACTAGCACGTGACGAGCATTAAATGTCCGTCACGCGGGTTGCTCAAATTAACTCAGAGAATGGGTATTAAAAAATCTGAGTGAGAGCAAGAATTTTTTCACCTTAAATCTTGATCAAAAGACTTATTCACATGGTTTTAAACTTAAAGAATTTTTTCACGTGGACTTCTTTTTATTGGGACTCAGAGACATTTTCCCTTCTTAAAATACATATGAAATGTTGGTTGCAGATGCTCCTACGACCAAATATCACTCAATTGCTACACGGATGGACTTCGGGTTGGCACCATGTCCAACTTAATTTAGCTCAAGCGGCATGATACTTCCTTACTTCTCCTGTAATATTTTTTTGTCAGTCTTGCAGCGCAGTAGTGTGTACTGTTCGCTTGCAATTTACAGTAATTTCCCCCAATGGACCCTACCGTATGGGTGGTATATATTATATATGAAAAAACTAATATTATATAGTTTGCCTTTGTGTGGAAAAACTCACACCCCATCATGGGGACCCCGTTCCACGCTTCGAATTGAAAACTATGCAATCAAAATGAGAAAAATCCAAAAAAATAATACACGCCACCGCCATTCTCTGTCTTTCTACGCTTTTTCCTCCACCTCAGAAGTTGCCTCCTCACCTTCTCTCTCTGCTCTTCTTCGAAATATCCCTCCAAACTTCCCTCTCTCTCATTCTCTTATATATTATCCCATGCCTCCATATTTTCATATCAATTAATTGCTCATATATTAATTTAAGTTAATCCCATGAGCCGCCGTCTATCTATCGTGTAATCAAGCACCACCACCACCACCGCCAACATGACTCTAAAGAACGGCGGCGGCGATGGACTCTCCCTTGAAATCACAGTCCTGTCCGCGGAGTCCCTTCACTGCTCCGGCCGTCTCCGGCCGTACGTCACCCTCTCCCCTTACACCCACGCCTGCTGCACCCAGCGCCACCGCACCCGCGTCGCCACCACTGGGACCCACAGCAGTCCCACGTGGAACGACACTTTCAGCCTCCCGCTCGACCCCGCCTCCTTCCTCCTCAGGCGGGACGACTCCGCCTCAGTCCACGTCAGCGTCCTGTCCCAGCGGAAGGGGCTACTCCGCTACCTAGGCCCCGCCGAGCTGGGCTGGTGCCTGGTGCGGCCCAGCGACGTCGTCGACGGGCTGAGGCCCCCCGGTGCGCCACGCCGGATCAGCTATGCGCTCCGCAGCGGCCGGCACGGGGGCAGGGGCCGCGGGGTCGTGCACCTGTCCGTGCACCTCGTCGGCCCGGCCCTGGACTGGATCATGGGCGTGGCTCGTCCTCCTCCACCTCCGCGGTTGGACCATCATCATCGTCATCAGGGATGGGTGGGCCCGGTGGCCATCGGGATACCGGTGGGCTCCGAGTTTCACGCTCATGATTACGGATTCGGTTCATGTGTGTGAGCCACACACATTATAAGAAAATCAATCTCGTATTGATATAAGATAAAGCTGTGAAGAAGAGGATTAATTTTTTGTGTCAACACGAGATTAATCTTTTTATAGCATGCGTGTGTCCGAACCGAACCACATGATTATTGGGCTTGAGTGGGTTTTGACTAAGTGTAGAAAGAGCAAGTCTTGGAAGGGCTTGAGTGGGTCTAAGTCTTGGAAAAGTCAACCATCCGCGCAGGAATGGACGACAATAAAAGTACTGTGCCTTACCGTTTATACGAACGCACGAAATTGTGCGGAGTCTCGAACGGGACGCTAGAGTTTGTGTGGCAGAAAAATTTGAGTGCATATACGTGTGTTTGTGTGCGTGTGCTTAGTTCCTGGAATTATGCATTAATCCAGATAAATGAAAGATAATGATGTGTACATAAACTTCAGGACCGAGTCAACGGGACTGTCACTTTAATTTTTTTTTCCCCAATCCACTCAGTAGCAATCGAATCTTTTTGTGGAACAAGTTCCTCACACAACAGGAAAGTTGCATCAGTTGTTGAGTTTGCTCTTTGATGGCCGCCAGTAAATCCTGTCAATAATTTTCTAGTTGAAAAAAGAAAAGGGAAAAAAAAAAAAAAAATAGAGTGCAGAATACAAGCAAGTAGATTACTGCTCTAGTTTGGACCCAAATGAGACGGTTGAGACCAGAGGCCTCTTCAATTTACTGCTCAAGTTTTTTTTTTTGATTTGCTACTTTTGAGTACGATTATCTCCTTCCACTCTCACCAAAGTCTCTTTGAAAAAACTTACTGATTTGCTAGTTTTGAGTTCAATTCTCACAATCCATCACTAAAGTCTGTTAAAAAAATAAAGACCATATCTCTAAAAACAACAGCCCGTAAGTTCACTTATATTATGGAAAAGCAGGATTTTATGTCGTAAGAAGTTCTAGCTGAAGTACTCCCCCAATAAAATCAATCCACAGGTATATTATTGTGGTTTCCTTTTGTACATTGAAACTGTAAGGTCTCAAAAATTATGTTATTTTCATACCAAAGAAGGCAACAACGAGCTTTTGTAATTCGTAATGCAACATGACCAAATCACTGGTACACAGACTATGAACACTGCCACTCGGCGAGAGCACGCAACCAGAAGGCATGCATTTTTTTGAATATCCCGAGCATAGCATTGCAAGCAGCCACACTTGACATTTGGAGAGAAGTTGCATATCATGCTTTCATCGATCTACGGCTCCTCCCTTCCACTGTTGCTGCTCTTTAGGATATTGTACTTGCAGAGGGGGCATGTAGCGTTGATGTAAAGCCACTTATCAATGCAGGTGCAGTGAAAATGGTGGCCGCAAGGGAGTTCCCGCAGTTCCACCCCATCGTCGTAAGCAGCGAGGCAGATGCAACATTCCTACACATGGCAACAAAAGAAGATTTAGAACAAAAAAACATAGACGACATGATGCAACTGTTGAGGTAAGGAAGGGAAGAAATAATTTTGGGGTATCACACTGCATTTGGTTCTCAAATATCAACATACCAAACAAAAGAATTTTCGCTACCACGAAAAAGCAAGGCATCCTGTCATATGCTTCTTTGCATCAAAGTTTTAACACTTGATCAAAAGCTGAAACCAGAACAACAGCTTTTCGTCTGAAACCTAGATCTTAGCTTCAGGGATGACTTTCTAAAAAAATTCAATGAGTGAAACTAAAAATGCAATAGCTCTGAAATGCCCCCACAGAGGGCTTCCTGGTTCTACTCTCGCCCGAGCACGCTTAACACGGTTTAACAGATTCTTCACTTAAAAAATGCTAGACGTGCTTAATTCTTAAAGTCCATCAAAACTATTGTATATCAAGAACCCTTCTAGACATATCAGGTGCAACATCCTTATCATATTTAAGACTTCAACAGGTCATGTGGAATTATTGTAGAAATAGCACCTATGGATCCAAGAGCCGGTCCCACCACGTCTTTGTGTTATGTGACACGTTTCTCTGTGTAACACTTAGCTCTAAGTGAAACCTGGTTCCACATTTTCAAAAGGTGTTCTCTCTAAATATTATTTACTATCTGTAATGTCCCAAGTGACTATAACTGATATTAGTTTCATTAGAATTATTGTATGCCAGTCACCCTTCTAGCGCACGGACCATTTGCTTTCATTTGGATATGGTGACAATCACCTTTCACAATAGGACAGGGTGAGAGTGGAACTAAGCTCTCTCAAGCAAGAGGCTTGAATAATTACCAATTGAGTATAGAGAGATCATCTATTGTACACCATTAATCAAAAATGAAAAAAAGAGGAAAAAAAATAAAAAAAGGAAAAGAATGAATGTTTACCCTAAGCAAGCAACAGAACTAGGCTTCTGAAATCCTCATATGGGGCATCATACCAGAGATAAACAAACAATAAATACATACCGCATCCTCTGCTGAAAGAGCATGCTCGCATGGAGGATCACTACCACATTCAGTCATTATTCCACCAGATGATCTTGATATCTCACCACCAAGTTTCTCAGAATCATCAGTTCTCCTAAATTTGTACTTTGGAAGTTGGCGAATGTCTTCATCGGAAGCTCCTTCCTGCTTCAGAAAGCAAAACAAATGCCATAGGCAAAACACATTCAGTTAAATTCAAAAGAAGTGTATCGATAAACTGCTATGTAATCGTGGATATACATGAGAACATCTTCATCATCAGTTCATGCATAAGATGTATGACTGTAGTATGGATCCACCATTATGAGATGAATCAAAAATATAGCTAATCATTAACCGCAATTGAACTTTACTATAAGTCTTTTTGCAGATGGGAAACTATGAACATTCATGGGGCCATTCCCTAAATGGTAAGGATAGTATTAATAGATGCCACAATGTCTAAACTATTCTGAAAAACATTAAACCCCTCTCTATATGATGGTTCAAGGATGATAAGGAGTTAATACACACCAACAGAAAAGGCTAATTATAGATTAAAATAAACAATTAGTGCTTCAATTTTCAAGTGACAGTATGTAGTAAAGAAATGTTTTTAACTGTAGAAACTGGAAAATGACGTAATTTAATGGCTCATATCAGTCTAAAGAAAACAACATTATTGAGTATCTTGACAACATAGGCATGCATGTAAATTCTGCTCACATAACTTTGCACATTTTGTAGATTGACAAATCAAACAAGAAAACTGCTAAAAAAGATATATTAAAGATTAAAAAAAAAATCTCGTGCTTTTGTCAAAAAAAAGGAAAACCTTTGCTTCAAAGGCATGCACACAATATGAAAATTCTTTATGTATGTGTGGTTGAGAGCAAAGGGTGACCGCATACTTTGTTTTTTCTCCTTTCCCGTCCTTTTGTGCCTATTTCAATGGCAGGATAATTTAATAATTCTGAGTAGAAACTATTTCCTAATATGTGCTATGCAGTTCATCTGCTCCACTCACCTAAAAATGAGTATTTGTTCATGGGAAATAATAGAAGTACTCCGCATTCTCACTTGCCCTGAGGCATTACCAAATATCTAATCAAAATCTGAGGAAGATGAGTTCGATTGATGACCCCCAACTAAAAATGCAAAAAAACTACTCAGACACTTTTAACATTTCAAGATTTTTACATATGTATAAATCAAACACTAGGGGAGACAGTTCACAGCACTACCCTCTCAAGTCAGTGAAGGATGACGATATCAGTCTTTTGCTGCCAGGTTGACATTTTGATAGTTTAAAAGTCTAGGCTGCACCAAAATGTGGTCATATGTCAATCTTTTAAGACTATGGACGGAATTATCATACAAGCACATCTATGCAATACACTTATTTCTCCATGTCATTTAAGAGGGGATACCCATGTTAACTCCTTCCTGACACTTGTACACCCTATAGCAGTGTTACAAACTGCAGTAACAGTGTATACAGCACTTCTAGTTGATGCCTTCACGTGAATGAAAAATTTAGAGATAAATATGTCAGCATACACACATCATACTTCCTTCAAAGATAAGCTAATGGTTCAAGGTATGCCTCTTATTTACAGCACCAAATAAATCTTTGTTCATTATTAGCCGCATTATAATGGTGATATCTTGCTAAGACTACAAGACAAATCGAGGCACACTACAGATTACACAAAATATTAGTTTTGTCCTTGAGAAGTAAGATTAGAGGAAACTATGATATATTTCTGCAGATGGTATCATTGTAGACCATAAGCAGATGCTATTATTGAGGTGAATTACCTGGTCTGCCACAGCATATAATATTGCAATGATACATGGTAGACAGCAACAAACAGCAATACCAATGATGCATGCCAGTGCAACACAGAAAACAACAAAGAAGACATCAAATGCCAGGAAAACTATGCAAAGCCTGCAAAACAAGATTAAAAAAAGGACATTAAGGGAAAATGGAGGCAATTGCCTGAAGCTCAAACCAAATATATTCAACATATGATCTTTTCAGAACCAGTATAGCAGAGGCGCATCTCGAGTCAATGCTGGGCCTCCCTCCGACACCCAATAGAATCCAATAATCCACCATATGAATGAAAAGACCGTGTTAGCAGATTCCAGGTGTTTTGCAACACTGCAAAGATTGAAGGAAAAGATTAACAAGTGTGTCTATATCAGATGTATGAAGTAGAAACCATTAACACACTTTGCTAAGAAGGGTGTAAAATTCTAATATTAGTTATATTAGATATTGAACCAGAAAATTAAAAGATGAAATAAATATAATATGAAAACTTTACAGCATGTCAACATAGTTTGCATCAACAACCCTAAACTTGCTGACTTGATATGTTCAAAGAAAGTGAAAATTAATTACTCAACTTTTGTTGGTAGGTTTATCAGTACGTACACAACACAGACACAGTAAATTTGTATAACTTTTCTTGTTGTCCCAGCTCTTGAGACATTTTTGGCATTTAAGATATATTGGAAGTAAAAGTCAAAAGACCTAGTAGATATTGTCTCTTGAGTAAGCTTTAACAGCTTTTATGTCCAACTAACTAACCATTTTCTTTAACCACTCAGGCATATACATAAAGTACGATACAACAAATATTCATATGAAGTCATAACACAAAGCTGCAAACACACAGAAAACAATGTAAATGTGTTTACATACACCTTTATACTATTCCACCTGAATCTGTAATTTATGCTATTACATCGCACATTTGCAAAGTTTTTTGTTGTTTTCATACACAATTTTGGCCCCAAAAAAATTGGCAGCTATATTTACTTCTATTTCCTGTTGTGATGTAAAGAGAAGATTGAAAATAGGATGAGGTACAATGGAGCTAAAAGGAACTAAAGAACGAAATGACAGTAAAACACTACAGTTAAACGTCACGACACTAGACTCACTTACAGGAAAAGGTATTTGATGAAATAATTCAAACTTAAATCTCAATATCTAGACTTCTATAGAACTCCATATGAAATCTAAACCAGAAAAAGAATGTATTGTAATTTCAATATCTAGATTTAATAATCCAAGTTCTCCCCCTTTAAGTTATCATGTTATCAATAAAAAATCTAACACATTCTTAATTAGGTGGCAACTGAAGTGTGGTTACATGGTCCATTGGTCCTAAATGAATGTTTAGTGAATGTACTAGCGCGTCTTCACAATATAAAATATCTAGACAATAAGATAGATTTGATCAGTTAGATAGTTTTGCTTTTATCATTTTTTGCATTTTTTTTTTGGTCTTTATTCTTTTTAACTTTTTCAGGAGAGCTTCCTTATAAAAATTCTTTAAAAATCAGAAAACTTTAGATTTCCTGTGATTTTAAATTGGTTTTACATTAGGATTGAAAAGAACATTTTAGGATTTAAAATTAATCCAAAAAAGAATTTAACTGACAACATTTATAGAGTTGTTTGTCAGCGATTTATTTGTTTTGATGACCTGGCGCAATGGTTATTGTGCATCAGCATTGTAGTACACAGTTAAACTTAGTTGGTGCAGCTGTCAGTCTGATTAGATTTGTTTGATAGGAAGCTCAGCAGTTCGTATCCTAAGTCGGTTCTTTAAGATTAAGGTAAGGTTTTATCTAATTCTTATTTGCATAAATCCTATAAAAGGTCTAACCTGTAAGAGTGTAATCAGCTTTGTTATAAAAATAGAGAGAGTTTCTTTCTTTAGAGACAGAGGTCTCAAATTTATCTGCAGCACCATCATCTTTCTTTATATGTTTCTTTCTCCTAGCAGCTGACACTAGCATGCAAATTCTCCATGCCACTACTTGATTAGGAGTTTCTGTGCCATCACATGATTATTACACAAGTTCAATGTTGGTATCACCTTTTAACTAGCCACCAAGATTCAGAGCCGAAGAATGTAATTCAAACCTCAGTATCCAGGAGGATCAATCCTAAGATCAAGGAGTTATATTAGATTTTACTTAGTGCATTCAAAATTAAGTGGGTAAGTTATTCAAATTGCTTGCCTTCCCTAGGATTCCAGATTTTGCACTGTACATGGTGTTGTCTTTCAAACAACTCTGAAAAGGGATGAGATTAAAAAAAGCCTATGTGGCAATTGACGCTGCTAATTCATGGTTAAGGTTCAAATTATATACATCAATATTTATATTAACAATCACATTTCTACTAAGAACTGCTTTTAAGAAATTGGAAAAGTTATATAAACGCGATGCATCTACAAAGCAAATAATTGTTAACCCACCATGCATTATTTTGATTTCAACAATCATATTCCCTATTAAGAGTGCTTTTAAGAAATTGGAGAAGTTGCAATGCATCTACAAAGCAAATAAAATTGTTAACGCACCATGCATTATTTTGATATTTTTATTTCTTATTCTCGGATACCTCTAAGTCTGACTTTGATATGTCTAGAATACACTGCAAAATTTAGGATTTGTGAAAGAGACAACCTGACAAGTACCCACCAAGTATGGGAATATCCATGTATTAATTATATTAAGGAATATAGTAATATTTAGATTAAAACATTTTTTATTAGTTAGAATTTTCTATTGTTTGGGAATACTACTACTATTAGCTCTCTTGTTTAGGACTTTTTGTATTATGAACTTTCTATATTTAGTCAATTATCTATCCATGTATTAGATATATTAAGGAATATAGTAATGTTTATATTAGACGACTTTTGATTATTTAGGACTTTATGTTGTTTAGGAATACTGCTGCATGCACTCTTGTTTAGGACTTTATATATTTTTGAACATTCTATATTTACTCAATTATGTAACTATCAATATTGGGCACTGCCTTCATCCGTGATTGTATTTGTAATTCATTTTAGCATCAACATGTAACTCTTTGCATATTAACATGGTGCTATACAGCTATAGTGTTGATCCTTTGATCTAAGACCTGACCACGATCTCTTCTTCTTATAGTGTTGTTACCTTATAATGACTCAACTATTTAACTATTTATTTAATTATTTTTTTTAATTAGTTCTAGAGGAGTAGGAATATAAATATTTTTGTTAGGGTTTTATGTAAATAGAATAGCATAATTGTTGTTTTGTTAATTATTATAATAGGACGTAGTTTATTGCTTAAATAGATAGGGTTTATTTTTTTGTCGAGTTTTTATTTCTCCAACACACTTTTTTCGTTCTTTCTGCGCTTTCTCTTTTCACGCAGCCCAAAAAAAAAAAGAAATAAAGGGAGCAAGTGAGAGAAAAGAAGGGAGAGAACATGAGAGCAAGGAGAGGAGAGATGAAATAAAGAAACCTTAGGAGATCAAAATTATATTAGTTGTTACTATTGTTATCCTTACAATTGAGATCTTATACAATGAAAACTTTTAAGGTGATTGTTGTTTAAGGTTTAGGGACTTGATTTTAAGAATTTTTGAGAAATCTATAAAACTTGTATTAGAGGAATTTAACTTTATGCACAAAAATTCAGAATGGAATATTCAAAATTACAAATTCAAACTGTTCAGATTTAAAATTTCAGAATATCAGAGAATATTAGATTTAAAAATTCAGAAAAAAAAAATCAGAAATTCAGACTTAGAAATTTAGAAATTCAGAATATTCAGATTTGAAAATTTAGAATCGAGGTTAGATCTGGAAAGTTAAGCAAAGGATGCCCTAACTCGAAGTTATATTGATTTTAGGCATAACTCAAAGTAACATTTTGTGGATTTAAAATTGTTCTAAAACTTATTATCTAGAGAACATAAGATCTCCATAAATTATAAATAATTTTGATTTTCTGGTTTGGTTGTTGAATTCCTATTGATATGTTAATATGAACTCCTAATAATTAATCGGATTGTGCAATTGGGCAAGGAGATAGGAATATAAGGTTCTAAGTAGGTGGTTTTGATACTTTCGAAATAGTTTCTTTCATATTATACTCTTATGTTAAATTTAATAATTATCCAGGTGCTACAGTTACCTTCTAAATATGTAAACCTGTTACATTTTTGCTTAACTAATCTTCATGAGCATAATATTAGTAATTTGGTAATAAATAATGATGTACAACATAACTTATTTTGTGAGTTTTATTATGTCCTCTATTTACATTGTCTTTGCTTTTCTTTTTATGACAAACTAATACATCATACTTATTGTTTACTCACGAGATATAGTTAGATACTTTTCTAGGGCAACTGGATATATAAATAATTATCTTACCCTTGAGATGGAAGGTCTTATTAAAAATATTGTTTGGCCTATGTTAGCATGCAATAAGTTTGGATCACACAGCATAATTTTAAGACATTAGTGCAAGATTTGGATAATTGGGAAAGATGTATTTTTGGCACCATATGTGATAATATTTTGACAAATGGTGCACCATCTTTTGGCCTTCATGGCAATGATTATATGGATTTGTATTTTGACTCTTTTTGGCTAATTTGAGCTGCTTGTGGAATAATTATGTTTTGTTGACTATAAAACTAAATAAATACAACAAATTCATCCCCTTAAAGTTTATATGCTATTACAAATGATAGGATTTGATTGAAAATAGTCAGCCAAAGATATGATTTTTTTATTTGTTATCCCAGGTTCATATATAATATTTGTTTGTTTAATTAGCTTTCTTGAAATAAATTACTTAAATTTTGCTGCTCACTTATATGGCCATGACATTGGCTTGTCATTTTGGCTCAAAATCATCAATGCATAAATATAATTTCTATTCTTTGTATTGGATTTTTTTTTGAATGGTAAGAAAATTTTATTGTAACACAATAAAATTTCAAGCACAAATACAAGCATTATATGAGTCGGATATATTATGTGAATATTATATATATATATATATATATATATATATATATATATATATATATATATATAGAGAGAGAGAGAGAGAGAGAGAGACTTGTGTTATTCCGGAAGGATTCGAGGCCGAATTCTTCCCACTCAAATACAACCCTACGACATCTGAATGCAAGATTTACTCCGTTAAAATTAATCTACATTATTTCAAGCAACTAAAAATAAAAAATCATGTATTTTGACTATTTGTTGCCCATCCATCAAGTAGGCGCAAATAACCGGCCAAAATAGTGAGTTGGTTAGTTCAACGGTGTAGAATATTTGAAATCTAAAAAAATAGTGTGTGAGGGTTTTTAAGTGTTTAGATGATGATGAAATGGTCGAATCGAGAATTTGTATGTTTAAAGACGTAAATCTAAGCAATATGCTATTTTCGGCCGTCAATTTTGCGCCCACTAGATGGACGAGTAAAAAGTGTATATATACACACACACATACATTCCTTAGGATTCGAGGCCGAATCCTTCCCATTAAAATACAACCCTATGACATCCGAGTGCAATATCCACTCCGTTGAAGTTGATCCACATTATTGCAAGAATCTATAAACCAAAATCAAGTGTTTTGAATACTTTTTGCTCATGCATCAAGTAGGAGAAAAACGTACTGTAAATAGTGAGTTGGTTAGTTTAACAGTGTAGAATATTTGAAACCTAATAAAAAATGGTTTGTAAAGGTTTTTAAATGTTTAGATCATGATCAAATGGCCAGATAGAGAATTTGTATGTCTAAAGACAGATCTAATCAATTCACTACTTTCGGCCGTCCATTTTGCGCCGCTTGATGGATAGGCAAAAGGTATTCAAAACACTTGATTTTTGGTTTATAAATACTTGAAATAATATAGATCAACTTCAACGGAGTGGATCTTGTATTCGAATGTCAGAGGGTTGCATTTGAATGGGAAGAATTCAGGCTCGAATCCTTCCGGAATGATACAAGTCTATCTCTATATATATATATATATATATATATATATATATATATATATATATATATATATATATATATATATATATATATATATTAGTCCGTATATATTTGAACTGAGCTGTGTAGCTCATTCCAAACTCTCTAAAGATTGACAAGTGAGCGTTGACCAATGGATTCGTAGGAAAGCTTTTGGAGGTGCCTACATCCCCATTCCTTGTAGTTATCATTTCATCCCCATTCCTTATAGTTATCATTTATATTAGTATTCAGGTAGTAGGGAGATTCTTTTGTTTGATTTGAAGTTTCAAGCTTAAGACAAACTTGTAGCATTTAAGAAATTTGTGTTAATTGTTGGAGAAGTTGGATGTTGGCGGTTTTTATTGGTTGTGAAATTTTATAGTTGGTTTTGGGAGTTAGATTACGGAGATTTGATATTAAATCATTTACCAATGATTTGGAATTTGAGATTTGGCAAGAACCAATGTGAGATTATTGGGGAATATGAAGGTCCAACGGGATAATATCTGCAAATATTATTTATTAATGTGTTTAGTTGGGAGTTATATTGGTGGTCATGTTCTCAACCTCTAGGGAGTTGAGGTTTTGGGTCGTGACATACCTGCTTCTTCTTCGATTCTTCTTTCTTCTTTCTTTCTTCTTAGTTACATGCTATTTTTGTCTTCTTCAATTCTTATTATTTCTTCAATTCTTTCTCTTCAAATGTTTCTTTGTAAACCCAAATCACCAATACCCTATCTTCTTCATTCCATTCTCTCTAAAGTTCCGGATCTGATAGTTAAAAAAGCACTGTTGCTATTCACCATGTACTTTTCATCATACTTATTGTTTATCGTGGTTACTCTTCAAAGTGATTACTATTCACAGTTGTTAATCACCAGTGCCAAACACCCTATCATCAGATTTTCAAGTAGTTGAAATGGCACCAAGTTGTTGTAACCATGGTTTAAAATCTTGGTATCAGTATCAGCCTATGTTTTTATTATCAATATCGTCAGTATCGACCGCATCGGTAATGTTGGTCTTGATATCGACCAATACATTATACTACAGGTACCCCAATACCCGATACAATATAACCGTTACATATCTGAATTAGTTGATATTTGAAACCATGGTTGTAACCAACCAGAGTTGATTTTGGCTTCATCATCGCTAACCAAAGTTGACTCTGACAGCGCAATCAGCAACAATATCTTAATCCTGCGAATAGTCAATACCAACTTGAATGGTTTTGACATTGTTGATCATTGAGTTTACTCATGTTTTGTGATTTTATGTGATTGATCACAAAGGAGAATAAGAACAATTTGAGTTTGCATTTGAATTTTTTGAAGAAAATTCAGATTGTGATATGTTTGTGTTTGTCACATCTAAAAATGATTGAGTATTATTGTAGCCTGAGATATCAAGTTAGATAAGAGAGATTGTCAAGATTATAATTTGAGGTCCCAAGAAAGTCTCAATAGTATTATAATTTGAAAACCCAAGAGAGAATTAGAAGAATTGTCACATAAGTTTTACATGAAAGTTTCACATTTCTGTTTTAGCCTATGTTTGCATTTCAACAATTTGTCATTAGCAATTTAGGAGTTCAGCATTAGCAATTTAGCAGTTTGGCATCAACATAAAAATTCAACACTTGAACAGTTTTAGCACTCATTATCAATTTTTTGTTAGGCAAACTTGTGATGTTATAACGCCGTGAGTGGGTTTAAGAATGGATATTAACTAATATAGTAATATTTAATTCAGATTAGAGAACTTTTTTATTATTTAGAGCATTTTTGTTGTTTAGAAATATTGTTATGATCAGAACTCTTGTTTAGGACTTTGATATCAGGGCATTGGTTTCATATATAATTGTACTTTGTAATTCTTTTGAGTATCAATAAAGATGTGCTTCTTTGTAGTTTAACAAGATACATATCTGAGATGGGTATGTTTCCTTTGCCAAAGTATCTGTATAACTGGCGATAGTTTAATTAGTTGTAACATATCCAAGAATACAAATGATGAAGAGGTAGCACAAAGAAAATGGATTATCAGATTAATTCCATGTTTTCTGCCTATTTTCTTGATTTATCAAAGTCTATTTCAGATATCATCTGCAACACCTAAAATCCTTGATATTTGTTGTCGATGCGAAGACCTTCTAAACAAGATTCAAATACATTGTTAAATGCTTAATAATATGAGTAGTAGAAATTTGTCAATTTGTTATTCTAGTAAATTAAAAAGGGTAAATAGTAAAAAGATCCCTTGTACCATTGATTATGTAGCATTAATACCTCGTAAACTAGGTTATTAGCAAGAACATCACCTGAGTTGATGGTGTTTAATCTTTTTTCTTGTTTTGCTCTTCCCTTTTTGTCTCTCTTCAACTTTTTTTCTCACTCCTCCCTCACCTGCTTCTCCAACACTCATCCTTTAAATCAAACTTAAACCACCTCCCCCTTTCTCCTCACCCATCACTCTCTCTCTCTCCCCCCACCTCATCTCCTCTCTCATGTCTCTTTGCAAAAACTCATCCTTCAAATCAAACCCAATCTCCTCCAAATCAAGATCTCTCTCCTCTAGTGTTCTAAAAATTAGTTTCATTATTCGTGCGGTACAACACTGAATAATGATTAATCGATTAATCAGAGTTAATCAAAATTAAATATTTTAATATATTTAATTATATTTATACACAACTACATATAAATATATATAGTTAATTATTGAAAATGCCTAAATATTATACAAGACAATATCTAGATGTGAATTTATAAACCATGATATGATGAACAATAAGATAATATGAATAAATAGTAAGAAAGAAGAAGTAAGAAAAATATCTCTTCGCATTAGTAATCCAAAATTCAAATTTTACAACATAAATATAAATCAAAGAACTTAACTACAAAATAAGATAAATAAAAAATTAGTCAATTTATCAATCAAAATAATGAGCTTTAAAAAATGATAGAGAAAGATTGCTAAATACGTTAATTTGAAAAATAATAAAAAACAATAAAATATAAGTATCATTTTATGCAAAATATACAATAATAAAATATCATAATTCATCTGTTGTTTAACAAATAACAGATTAATCGAACACTTAATCATATTGAACTCAAATAAGCGCCCAATTAATCGTTTTGGACCCGATTAAGTGCCCGAGCGCATTATTAGAACGCTAAATGTAATATTGCACGGGTTGCCAACGATTAGGATTAATCGACTGATTAATCTGATTTTTAGAACACTGCTCTCCTCCCCTCTTCGAAACCAAAGCCAAAGCCAAAATTGATGCCCCTCTCCTAAAAAAATTCCAAATCCAGGCCCAAACTCTTTGATTTCTCTACAAACCCAAACTCGATCTCTTTCTTTCCAACTCCAGGACCCAAGCCCTTGCCCACGACCAAACCCAAGACTCGCTCCAAGCTATTGCAGTTGCTATTACTGCAACTTGCTATGGCATTTCAACTATAATTTGCTACTACTGTTGCAATTAAAAGAAAAGAGAGGGAGAAGGAGGGGAAGGCAGAGAGAAAGGGGAAAAGGGAAAAAGAGATATATAAAGAGAGTAGTGAGAAACTTAAATAGGAAAAGAGGTTGAGGTTCATGAAAAGAAAGGGAAAGAGCAACAAAAGAGAAAAAAAGAGATAGGGTAAAATTGAAAATATAAATTTTTTTGACCCCAACTATTAAGTGAGAGGGTATTTCTTCTAATAACCTAACTTAAGGGTTATTAATGCTCTTCCGACAATGGTACAGAAGTTCCTTCTGCAATTTACCTATTAAAAAATGAACCTACGACACAGTTGTTGCACATATCTACCGTGGAAGTATACCTTCATGGTAAAGTTCACTGTGCAATATCTCTTGGAGTCTCCCTAGAAGCCATTGTTGTTAAAATCCTGGTAAAGTGCTACTCTAGCCACAATTCTTCTAGGATGCTACACCTCCTCTTCAATATATATTGTCTTTTCATACTAATATTTATCTTTTTTTTTTTAAGATTTGCTGCATAAATATCCTAATTGCTTTAAATGTTATCCAGTTTCATTCAGATTGATTTTACTAATTTCATGAAAATCATGACACATTGTTACTGGTAAAGCCTCAAAAGCCTAAGCCTTGCATTATCACTCCCCTCCCACTTCTACTTTCCATAACATTGTAAAAAACTAAAGTGATATATTATCCATATAACATAGTTCTACGGGGTACACGAGATATCCTCCATAATAGACATCCTAACGGGGCTCTCTCCATCTTTACAATAACGCAACCTATTAGCCAAAAAAGATTCTCCTCCCCGGACTCCCATTCCTTTCATATAATTCAATTAGTCTTCTCTCTAGCAAACAAAGGATCAAAGCATAATTGCAAGCATATTGAATATAGAGATTGCACTACTACTTAAATATGAATTTAATCTACTGAACAACATGAATTTGCATAATTTCTTTCCCTCAAAAAAAAGAGAGGAGAATTTGCATAATTTCATTATGACATAAGAATTTTAGATGAAATGGCCTCTACTTCGTAATTGCAAACATAATTCAGCGATGTTATAAGATAAACCCTTAATCTAAAAGAAGGATCTTTGACAAAATTTGACATGAATAAATTTTCACTTACCTAGTCCCTTCCTCCTCTTGATCATGATTCGGCTCACTATCATATCGTCCACCACCTTCCTCCAGATCCCGGGGTGAGCTCGGCCCCGAGCTCCCCTCCCCTCGCCTCCCCCTCTCCAACCACCCCCGCTGCGTCCTCCTCTGATACTCAATGCAAACGCAGACCATATGGGCCGCACACTGCACTGCATACCCCCCGATCCACAGCCTCAGCGGCATGATCGGCCGCTCGTCCCGGCTCACCACCAGCACGGCGGCGGCCACTGCGACGAAAGCCAGATTCCACAGTATATCCAGGAACACGACCGGCTTCGAGTAGGCCCAATCGCTCTGACGCTCCTCCAGCTGCTCCGCCGCGGTCTCCCTCACGACCATTGAGGGCTCCCTCATCAGGCGGCGACTGCTCGCTCGCCGGAGGAACCGCGCGGCTCCGCGGAGGCTGGGACGTCGGCCACCGGAGCGGAGGCGTCCGCGGTCGTCACGAGCGGCGAGGAGAGGGGAGGGGTCCATGGTCGAACCCGCGATCGGATTCAGCGATCGAGTCGCTGACATAAATCTATCTATCGATCAATTGGGGTGAATTCAGGCAAGGGATTCGAGGAATTTGAGTGATTTGGGACCGATCGGAATCTGAAAACCCTAGGGAAAATGTTCTCTTCTTTTCTCTAATTTGTTCCGTGTTTTGGCCATTTTTCTGAGGCAGCGGAGGATAATTTTTTTGAGGTAGATTTGTCGTGAATCTCAGTATACGTAATCGGTTACCCGTCGGTTGACATTTGTTGGCCCCACTTATGTCCTGACTGGGTGCGTGTTGGGTGTGAAAAGTTTTTGAACGATGTATTGATTAATTAAATGAGTTTGTATTAAGTATTTTCTTTGCAATAATACAGTGCGAACAAAGATAACTGAAGGTATACATGAAAGTCCTTTTTCATGTAAGAAATATTAGGATTTCTTCATTGTGGAAATTACTAAGTTTTGTTAAATTATTGAAAGTCCCCTATAATAACCATAACTTTTCTTTGGCTGTATCATGAGAAACAACCAAGTTCACCACTTTTGCACAAAATTTTCATTGCTTTACTAAAGAAATTATGGTGACCTTCTAGAACTCTGAAAACCTTTTATATGCTATCATAAGTTTTCCGCAAAAGGATTAAAAACTATGTGATTTTTACTTATTGTTAAGCGTAAAGATAAATAAGATTGCTTTTGAATCAAAAGTGAGGAGAGTCACTCCGTTTCATTAAAGAGAGGTTAATGAAATGTGCAGAAAGTCATCATTTCATCCGAAGGAGCCCAGGAAGCGAAAACAAGAGCTATAAGGAGATACAAATAGACAATGAATGAATCTGTTGGAAATCATAATTCAAATCTTCATGAAAATAGTAAAGTCAAATTTTTAATTGGTTTAGGATTTTTGAACTTTCTAAAATTTAGTTTTAAAGTCATAATTGTATTCGGATTAGTTTAGAAATTTCTTATTTTTTTTAATAATAAAGTATTAGATTAGGAATAAGAATTGGACTTTGGGTTGGATTTGTATTGTTTTATATATAAAAGAAAAGACATGGTTAGCGTTTTGTGAATAAGAAAAAAAGAAAAATTGAGAGAAACAAAAATGAGAAATTTGTAGTCAAAAAAAGTTTGGATAAATATGCTTTTTTTTTTTGTTCTTCAAATAAAATTTTGTGTTCTTCAAAAAACAACAATGGTGTCAGAGCTTCGCTCGTGCTCGCTGCGTGAAAATAAGGTGGTGACAAAAAAAAGATAGTATTAAAGATTTCGGCAACAACAATTCTACTTGATTCAATCTAAAATTCAAAGAAGAAAATTATTAATTTTGGGACATCAAGATGAAAATCTTATTTCTCTCATGAGATCTATGAGATTTTATGGGATTTTGTAGATAAGGAGTATGCAAATATGATATTCAAGGTGGCTATGATACACGGGCCATCAAATTCACCATGGTCTTGCATGCGACAGTGTTTGTGTAAGGTGCATAACACCGTGGTGAATTTGATGATGGTTTGCCTCAAGACCAGCAGTAGGCCTAATAGCCGGAAAGGCGTTACAAAATAAGTATTAGCTGGTAAAGGTGGCAATGCAAGTGTAATCTGCAACCCAAGCATAAGGATACATGAATACAAGTATGTTTGGCATGTTTGGCGTATAGGATTTGCAGCTTCATCGAATGGAGAAGGGGTGTTACTTCACGATGTGGCATCACATGTAATTGTGCAATCAGATTTTATCTTTGAAGGGTCATGGTATTTTAACCGAGACGAAGCAAGGTGTATTTATCACTATTGTCCAGGGTGAGCAAGTGAAGTGATCATAAGTGCTCGGTTAAAGATAATGATGATTATACGAGTTGCTCTTGAGAGGTAGAGTAAGTACATGTATATGTTTTGTTTGTGAAGTGGATGACGAGTACAACATATCATCTCTAAGCTTGTGTGGCTCACCAAATTCAAGCCAAGATGGAGATTGGTGGTTTTTTTGTCTCGTATTCGGTTTTGCATCAGATATGAGCTTTATGTCAGGTAGGCCTTTTTGGCCGGAATCACTTAGTGGTGTAGGTTGTCACTAAGTTAAGGATAGTGCTAAGATTTTTTGTAACATTATATATAATCTCTTATAGGTTTAGATAAGAGATGACTTCAGAGAAGATGTGTATCAGTAATTGTTCTTTTCTCATGGTGGATTTTCACAATGATGATGCCTCATGGATGTAGGCTGAGGTTGGACGATCGAACCACGTAAATCTGTTATTCTTCTTCTCTTATACGTGATTTTCTTTTTTTTTGTGCTCAAGGTTATCGATCTCATAGCGTATTAAGATCGACAGTGGGGTTCTCAATCCCTAACATCCTCTTCTTACACTACTATATCCTCCTCCCCTTCAAACCCAACACCACCATCTCCTCCTTCACCACCACTATCACCACCTCCTTTTCCTCCTCCTAATCACCACCACCTCCACCTCTTCCTTACCATTGCATATACTTCCTCCTCCAACTCCTCCTCCATCATCACCATCCAACATAAAATCTCATTTCAATTTAAATCCAACATGAGTTCTGACCTCTCTTCTTCTCTCATCTATCTTCTCATTATTTTTTGTATCAACACTGAATCCTCTTCTCTCTCCACTATCATCAGCATCTTAATTTATTTAGGATTTTTTTGGAAGAAGATAATTAAAAGAAAATTTGAAATTAATAACATTTTAATTAAATAAAAAAAATCTAAATTAAGTAAGGAGATTAAATGAGTTATGCAATATTCACATGACTATTTGACAAAAAAATACAATGTAAGTTACTCTCAACGGGGGTAAAGTAACTATTTTCATAGTTCGAGAGTTGTGAAGTGTCAAACTCCTGATAACAGGGGATTTTTCCTTAATTTACGCTTTGCATCAATGAAATTTAAATTTAGAGTTATTAAACTTTCTTTAATCTTTAAAAAAGTTATAATATTATATTATTATCAAGACCGGTCGAAGAGAGATTTTCTCCCGAGCTCTTTCACGAATTTTATCCGTCCATCTTTAGCTGAGAGAGAGAGAGAGAGAGAGAGAGAGAGGAGAGACCATCCCCTTCCTCCTTCTCCCTCCCCCTCTCTCCCCTCCCTTTCATTCATCCTCCTCTCCTTAACCCCTACCCCCATCAGTCCCCTTCCGCCCTCCCTTTCCTCTTCCCCCATCTTCCTCCTCCTTTTCTTCTTCTTCTTCTCTGTCAGTCGGTTTTCACCGCCGACAGAGCTGCACGCTAGTCAAAACCAATCGAAGAGAGATTTTCTCTCGTGACTCATATAGAAACTTAGTCTGTCCGTCTTCATCCGCGAGAGAACGGCGTCGACCCCTTCTTTCTTCTTCCTCTTTCAGTTCCCCCGTCCCCTTCCTCCTCCTCCTTCTTCTGTCCCCTCCTCCTCTTAATCGATTGATCATTTTTTCACCGACAACGGTGGTATGCTAGTTATTATCAACACCGACTGAAAGGAGGTTTTCTCCCGTGACTTCTTCACGGAAGTATGTCCGTCTTCAACAGAGAGAGACCCTCCCCTTTCTCCCTTCCCCTCCCCCTCCTCCCTCCCCCTAACCCTCCCACTCCCCCTGTCTCTGATGCTCTGTAGGTCAAGTTTCCACTGCTATCAGAGCGATATACTAGTTATTATTTTTTTTTTGAGAAATCGAACGAAGCGAGATTTCTCCAGTAACTCCTTCGACTTTGTTCGTCTGTCCCCAAAAGCGAGAGAGAGAGAGAGAGAGCCAGAGAGAGCCACTCTCTCTCCCCTCCCCCTTGCGACCCTCCCCTCCCCTCTCCCCTCTCCTTCCTTTTTCTTCTTCCTTTCCTCTTCTCATCTCTTATCTGTTTCATCGCTCGATTTCACCACCAAGCGATAGTTTAGTTATTATTATCAAATTGAGTGAAACGAGATTTCTCTCGTGACTCTTTTTTTAACTTTGATCCTCTATCTATTCTCAAAAGAGAGCCGCATTCTCCTCTCTCCTAGCACTTCCTTCTCTTCTCTCTTTGCATGACCATCCCATCCTCTCTCTTTTTTCGTCCCTCGATTTCACCGTTAAGCGATAATATACCCTTGCAACTTAGAGCATGTCTCTTCTCCTCTCCCAAATTCTCAAACCCCTTCCTTCCCACGCTCTCCACTTAAAACCCGAACAAAAACAAAACCAATGCCTTCTCCCTTAGTCCTCCTCCGTCACCTCCCCTCTCCGATCAATCTCTCCCGCGGAGGCGACGGCCGCTCCCTCTCCCAGTCAACTTCCATCCCCAAGAAGCTCCAGCGTGTCCGGGACCACGCCTTTGACGACATCATGGAGGTCGAGAAGAAGACCCGCAAGGCCCTCAAGCTCCAGGACCTCATCCTCTCCCACCCGAACGCCTCCCTCCCCGTCTCCCTCCTCGACTCCCTCGCCCGCCGCCACCTCGCCTTCGCCCCCCCGACGCCGGCCGCTTCCTCCTCGCCCACCCCAACGCCTTCCACCTCTTCGGCGACCTCGGCCTCCTCGACGACTTTGAGCACTCTGTCATACTCGCACACCCGTCAGCCTTTCGACTAATTGCCTCACCGGGTGAGGATGACGCCAGAACCAAGTTTGTTGAGGCTGTAATTGACGTCAACGAGGCTATGCCCGTCTCGGCCATTGAGAAAGCTAGGGAGAAGGAGTATCGGGTTCGCGGAGTGGATGCTGAAGATGCCCGGTTCTCATTCTTGATCAATTTCCCGCCGGGGTTCAAGATTGGGAAGTATTAGAGGATTGCGGTGTGGAAGTGGCAGCGGCTGCCATACTGGTCGCCATATGAGGATGTTTCCGGGTACGATTTGAGGTCGCTGGAGGCTAGGAGGAGAATGGAGAAGCGGGCAGTGGCGGCTGTGCATGAGATACTTTCATTGATGGTGGAGAAGAGGACGACATTGGGGAGGATTGCACATTTTAGGCTGGCTAATGGACTGCCGAAGAAGCTGGAGGAGTTTCTCTTGCAGCATCAGGGGATCTTTTATGTATCGACAAGGGGGAATCAGGGGAAGCTGCATATGGTGTTCCTGAGGGAGGCATACCAGAAAGGGGAGATGGTGGAACCGAACGATGTGTATTTGACAAGGAGGAAGCTGGGGGAGCTGTTGCTGGTGAGCCCCAAGAAGGCTAATATTGATAGGATGCTGACCAGCATGGGGAGGGAGAATAACCGGGTCCGAGGTGACGAGAGGAATGAAGAGGGTAGTGACTCTGTTCTGGGCATTGAGTCTCAGTTTGTGGAGTGAGGATTGATGGAAGTCTCAAGATCAGATAATGATGAAAACAATTCCAAGTTTGTTGTGAAGGTATAATATGGTAAAGTGAGGGAAGACTTATTTGCCATTAATTCAGGCGGGCTTTGTCATGTCTGGTAGCTTCTTGGTTGGATTAAAATTGCTGACAGCATTGGAGGTGGTAGCTCCAACCATTGAGAAAGAGCAGTTATATGCACAATGTTAATAATTTAAGCAAATAAACTATCAATTTCCTAGCAGGCCATGTACTGGAGGAGCTGATTTGTGAGCTTAAAAGATCAATTATTTAGCCAAGCCCGAGAAATTTCAGCAAAAACTGCAGCTTGAAGGGTTCATGTGAGTTGCTGTTCCTTTCGACATGTTTTAACAATGATGTATAGTTAGCTGCTGCAGTCAGTAGAGATTGTCCAGAAAGTTTACGAGTGCATTTAAAAGAGGTTTTTGAAATCCAGAAAGAGGATGGGAAGAAGGTCCAACCTGGGCTTATTAAAGCTCCAATACAACCAAGATGCTTATGTAAGTTTACGACCACTTTGGATAATACTCGAAATTGCCGTTTTGTGCTAATACTATCCAATATAAATAATGTGTACCTCATGATTCTTTATAGCTGTTCAATTTTTCTACAAGTGCTATCATGATTCACTAAACGTATGAATAGTTCTTGCTTATTTCGTGCACCATTTCAAAATATTTGTGGTCGCTAGTTTTACTGTTTATTTCTGATTTATAAGATATGCCAGTTAGGACTTGGAACAGTATGTTATCAATTATCTGTTAGTACTTAGTACCTCTATGATGCTAGGTGCATGCCCTGCAATTACCGTAACTTCCAATCACAATTTCCCATATGGAGGGAAACTGCAATATCTAACCTGTAGTTATAGATAGTAAGTAACAACAGCGACAGCAACAACTAAGCCATTTATCCCAAGTATTTGAGGTAGGCTACATGAACCAAAAGAGAATTACGCCGGATCGCGCACATGGATCAGCTTTCTCCACTCATTCCTATCAAGCAATATGCCTTCATTAAGACCTTTAGCCTCTATATCTTGTCGTATCACCTCCATCCATCTTTTGTTTAAGTACATATCTCCAAACACAATAACTCCTAAATCTCATATATAACCTCTTGCATCTTCTAAGTGTTCTTGCCCTTAGTAACAAAAATGTAAGGTCTGTGTTTCCTTTGAAAAATCAAACTTCATATAAAATTACATGGATGACCAATATTAGTCTTAAGATTGAATTCTATAAGCCTATAAGTCACACATCAAGTCAAACATTCCCTACTTGATAACCGCAAACAAAATTACATTCAGTTTATGGATATACATGGAAGTCCAGCCAAAAATGCAAAGGAATGGATACTATCCATATCCGACCCAAGTTTAGCATAGGAAACTCCAATAGGATCCATGAATCCTTACAAAATCTACATTGTATACTGGACCAAAGTTTAGGCCACACTACTCTGGAAAAAAATGTTAGATGTCGTGGAATAAGCTACAAGCTCGGTGAGTAAATGAATCATATCAACCATGCAAACAAAGTAACTCAACAATATAGCGAAGATAATAATCAAACAACACAAACACGGACATGGCATGCCGACGTATGGAAAATTCTTAAAGGTACACGTGTCTGACGTGTGTGTTAGACAAGACACAACTTCATGATAGAAGAGTTCATGCTACATAGATAATCATTATATATAAGCTTCAATATTACAACTAAGAGAGGATGACTGGTTAAGAAGATAGTGCAAGCCTTTATGATGAGTCCTGTTATTTTCCATTATAGCCATGGTTCAAAGTCACGGTTTCGGCCGTCGACTAGGCGGGCACTGAGACGGATCGGTCTAGGGCGATACGCGCAAACGCTACATAGAAAACTTAAAAAATTCTGAAAAATCACGACAAATCGTAAAAAAATGTAGACATAATAATTCATGTATCACATGTCCAAAACAAATTTGTTTTGAGGGATGATTGGAAAAATATGATGTTTTGAGAGTAAGTTCAGAAGTATAAATGATTTGAGGGGGTAAATATAAAAACTCAAAAATAAAAAAAGAAAAGGATAAAGGGGAGAAAGATCGGGTGAGTGGATCTCTCACTCCCTCTGGCTCTATCTCCCCCTCCCTTTCTCCCTCCCCCTCCCTTTCTCCCTCGCCTCCCTCCCCGTCTCCCTCGCCTCCCCTCTCCCCCCTCCGTTGCTCTTAGAAAGTGGAGGAAGAGAGAGGGAGGGAGAGATTGAGAGAGAGATAGAGGATTGAGAGACAGGGAAAGAGATCGGGCGGAGCAGGCGACGGCGGTGACGACGGGTAGGCGGTGACGACGACCGGGCAAGCAACGAGCCCTAGATCCGTTTTTTTAAAAATTGACTGAGCCTTGACTCGGAGCTGACTCGGCCGAATCGGCTGAGTCAGTTCGAGTCATATTATGACTTGACCAATTCATCTGAGTTAGCTCCAAGTCAAGGCCGAGTCGATCATTTCTTAGTGGATCCTTCGAATCAGGTCTCGGAATCGTCTCGACGGGTGCCGAGACGGATACGACTCGGTCAAATCTTCGAACCGTGATTATAATCATGGTGATATGGGTCTAAACAATGGCCTGTGCATAGTTATCGAGAAATCAATTTCAGATCGGACATTGATGCTCCATTGCCTTGAAGCTTACTGGATATGGTTCCTGACAATTATATAGCACAACATTTTAACTGTTTAACACTTTTGCATTGCTTTTGTGACCCATAATTTGTTGAGATAACAATCCGTATACTCTGATATCAATTATTGTGAAACAGGCTGCCCTCACGACCAATCACTAGGACGGCAGCGGAAGCAACACATGATCGATGAGCAACGAGAAGGAAAAGAGAAAGAAGAAGATATTTCAAAGTATAAAAAGTCAACACACTATTTAACGTGATTCCACCGATCAAACAGATCGTGTATACGTTCATGGGAGAAGGGGGAGAAACTTTATTAAACTTTGAGGGAGTATAATAATAAGAGACACACCTCTCGTTAAGAAGATTACAAGCCCTTTAATGGCCATCTAGAACAACGAACCCTTATGGTTAAAGTTTCTCACACGAATCTCTCTTTTTTATGAATTACACCTTTTAGGAATTGCTTTTTCATTGAATATTTTTTAAGGCCAACCCCAATGGTTTATTTATAGACCATAGGACTCTCCTAATCCTATACAAACTTCATCAATACCAACAATCATCGCCCTAGAAGAAAGAAAACTCGAATTCAACTCAAAACTGAAAACAGATGTAGAAAAGAAAATAATCAGACCTGATATTAGTCGACTATACCAATGTATAAGTCGACTAATCATGTCTATTAGTCGACTATACATGAGTATAAGTCGACTAATCTGTAAAAAATCTGAGACCCTTACACTCTGTTTATAAGACCAGACGACTATACCAATGTATAAGTCAACTAATTTTTATCATTAGTTGACTATACCAAGTATAAGTCGATTAATATTGTGCACAACTCCTTGTGCACGTCCGTTCTTTGATCTCCGAAGTTTCGTCTACTTTCACGACGTATTCCAGTTATAATTGTAACAATCTTCGTCTTAACTTGAATATGTCCAAGTCCAAGAATAGCCACCATGCTCCATGTGCTCACATCAATGCACAATTGAACAAGTCTTGACTACATCTCCATCCCACCTTCTCTTCTCCATAATCCCCTCGTGGGGTTCACAACTTGATTAGGTCGAACAAGTTCAAGCCTAACCTGAACTTGATCACCCAATGATCTCCTTGATTCACGTAAGATTTATAAGAATTTGCTCTACTATAGGAGTAACGCTCTGAACTTTCTTGTTGTGTGCCGCCGCCGCCTAATCCCAATCTTCTTTTGAGGTAAAACTTACATTCGAGCTCGAAACCATCGTCGTCTCTGATTGTTTCACAACTTTCAATCTTGAAGCCGAGGATAACTGCAGTCTACCAACTATAACCTCTGAATTTTACAATATGTGAACATCGTCGACACGTTCCGTCTGAAACTTCACATAGGCTTCTTTGAAAACTATAATAAGATCGCATTCAGAACTGAAACTGAACCCTTCTCCATGTAGGATTTCAAGAGATGAGATTGTACCTTGATTCGGAAACATGACAAACAACTTTAAGAGTTGTGATGCATCCATCATGAGAACGAAACTGGATTGTTCTTTTGCCAATCACCTTACTCGTATCAGAATTTACCATGAAAACCTCTCCCCTTTGAACCGAAATGTATGAGGAGAATATCTTCCTATTGGAACTGATATGTTGTGAACATCTAGAGTCAATAATTCATCTATCTCTGTTCCGACCGATTTGTCTGTAATAAATGGAACGTCACACTTGTCTTCATTCCTTTCAGCTAGTTTAACGATATTAGCATCTGGTTGTTCCTTCTTTCGAGTCCAACAATCAGTTATAATGTATTCCTTCTTGTGACACCAGTTGCATACCAAATTCTTATATTTTGAATTACCCATGAAACTTTCATTATTACTCTTCTCCTTTGAAAAGTGAACTTGCCCAGAATCATCACGATGAGACTCACCCATCAATTGATTGTCAATTTTGTTCTTATTGAGCAGATGCTCCTTGACCTTATTAATCTTGATAGTTGATTTGCCTCCATAGATGATAGCTTCCCTAAAGCTCTTATATGAAGAAGGTAAAGAACACAGTAATAAAAGTGTTTGATCTTCATCTTCTATCTTATCTAAATCATTGATTTTAGAGAAAAATTTTACAATGTGAGACTTGATAGGTGTATCTTCATGCATGCAGAGAAGAAAAAGACGCTACTTCAGAATCAACCGATTCGTCAACGACTTCTTCACATAGTGGTCCTGAAGTTGATCCCACAACGAGTATGTTATTTTCTTCGTAGAAAACTCATCCAACACTTCGTCCGTCAAGCAAAACTGAATAGCCGTCAAGATTTTCTTTTCCAACTCCTGCAAAGTTTTTTCGTTCATGTCTTGAATTTTTTCTCCCTCGTGAGTAATGTTTTCTTCAACCCGCTCTGGGTCAAGATGACGTTCATTCTTATCTGTCACCTGCTCAAATTGATAACACCATCGAACTTTTTAATATTGAACTTGATGACAAACATCTTCACATTGACCTTGCTCTGATTCCCATTGTTGGGAGAATAATCCATATGCTTTGATACCGATTGTTGTGAAACGGACTGGCCCCACGACCAATCGCTGGGACACGTAGCAGAAACAACAAAGGATCGATGAGCAACAAAAAGAAAAAAAGAAGAAGATATTTTAAAGTATAGAAACCAACACGCTATTTAACATGGTTCCACCGATCAAACAGATCGTGTGTACGTTCTCAAGAAAAGAGGGAGAAATTATTAAACTTTAGGAGAGTACAATAAGAAACACACTAAGAAGATTACAATCTCTTTGATAGTTGCCTAGAATAACGAACCTATTTGGCTAAAGCTTCTCACACAAAGATCTCTTTTTTATGAATTACACCTTTTAGGAATTGCTAATTTATTGAATACATTGAAGACCAACCTCAAGGGTTTACTTATATACCATAGGACTCTCCTAGTCCTATACAAACTTCATCAATACGAATAATCATCGCGCAAGAAGAAAGGAAACTCGAATCTAACTAAAAACTGGAAACTGATTCAGAAAAGAAAACAACCAGATCCAATATTAGTCGACTATATCAATGTATAAGTCGACTAATCATGTCTATTAGTCGACTATACATAAGTATAAGTCGACTAATCTGTAAAATATTTGAGACCCTTACTCTCTGTTTGTAAGACCAGTCGACTATACCAATATATAAGTCAACTAATTCTTATCTTTAGTCGACTATACTATGTATAAGTCGATTAATACTGTGCACAACTCTTTGTGCACGTTTGTTTTTTGATCTTCGCAATTTCGTCTACCTTCACGACATATTTCAATCATAATCCTAACATAATTGACATGCTTGGAAAACGACACTTCTATTACTATTGTGACATGCCTGCAATCATTTAAAAACTTATAAGAAATGAGTATGTTTATCTTTGAAAAATATTTAAGTAAATTAGTTTCCATTTTAAAGAAGAAAAACTTCCAAAATGTGTGTTATATATAAGAAAATTTTAAAAAAGAAACTTTATTAAGATAGTGTTCAAATCAGACATTGATGCTCCATTTTGACTTTAGGAGCATTTTGGCAACTTCATAAAGTTATCCATGGATAATATTATTCATCGGCTAATAAAGATAGTATTCCTTGGATGATTCCGTCATTTGAAAGAATAATTTTATTCACAAAGCTCAAAGAAGACAAAAGAATAAGTGCAAATTATTGCATCAATTCTTACAAAAGGAAAAAGAAAGAGTGCAATTATTGAATGATAGAAAGACAAGTTTAACTAGGAAGCGTTTAACTGTTTGATATCAAAATTGTGTTTCACTGATGTATCTCTTGCCAAATAATACCTTAGCCTCGCATGTCATGGAGCTCAAAATCACAACTTTTCAGTTGCCTTAAATACAATCATTATTGTGGAGACCCTATCATAATTCCTATGACTTGAACTTGAGAGCTTGATTTTAACATCAACTTCTAGTCTCTAAGTACCGGACACTTCTAAAGTGAGGGATGTATCCGTGTCAAATACGTGCTAGAGAATGACCGTTGTCTAACAGGATATGGCACACTCCAAAATTGTGTCGGATTTTAAAAACTTGTCCTACATGTATTGCACACTCCGAAATTATGTCAGATTTTAAAAAACTGAAAAAAAATGTTTGTCCTGACTGTGTTGGATAAAACTAATTCCTAAACAAATAAAATCTTTGTTTAATTCATAGAAGAATAAAAGTTAATTCATCAGAATAAATAGAAATCATGTTTAGAAGAACCCGCGTGTAGGATCCAATTAGTTGTGTGGATCACTGCCCCAGAGAGATGGAAGTTGCCTCCATGCTTGTGAAAGGGCCCCCAGTGGAAACATATCTTGTGGCACACGAGCAACTTGGTCTCAGAGCTCAAATGAATATTGTAGAGTGTCTAACAAAAAAGACAAGTAACTCTATGGTTTTAAGAATTTTTGCAAAATATTTAGTAGAGTAGGAGTTAAGATTCTAGAGAAGCCATTTTTGATGCAAAAGACTCTTGGCCTCTGCTCCTTTTATAGGGACAAGTTGCCAATGTAGTCATTGCAATAGACATCTCAAAATCCTTGGGAATCTTTCAACTGAGATGCACAATCACGATCAAATTTCTCAAGAACATATGCCACAACCGAACGCCCAGCGCTCAATATGCCACACCTCACCCAGTTGGGTTGAATTAGGCAGGGCGGCACACTCATGTAGTGCTTGGCTCAAAATCTGTCACATATCATTTAGAGAGGGGTTGAAGAGGTTTCAATATAAACCACTACTAACTCATACTCTATCTCATGTGGGACTAAACCGAGTATGGAGAAAACGAAAAGGATTCGAAATATAAGGAAAACTCAACCGACCTTGCCGATTCAACTGAAATTGCCAATATCAGTGACTATTATTGCCGATATTGATATTAAAAATCATTGCCTGATACTCCGATTTTAAACCATGTCAAAAATATAACGAAAGCTCCATATAAAACATGATATACAAGTTGCATAACATGATACTATGAATTTGGCATAGGTGGATTTCAACTTTGAATTTACGTTTGAGACATTTGTCATAAATTAAGGACATAATGGACTAAATCTTCAAGTAGGTTCATTTTCTACATATTTACAAAAACACACAATATGTATCCATTCACTAAGCCAAGATGTTGAAGTAAGATCATGCTCACAATCCACAATCATTTCACGATATTTTTATTTTTATTTTTAATTGTTGTTCATTATTTTGAGAGAAATAGTCAGATGACTCAACCTCTTGCATGAGCGAGTTGAGCGTGATTGAATATTACGACTCTTTCTTCTCTGAAACCAAACTCTACCCTAATTTTCTTGCAAAAATTCTTAAAACCATTTAGCTATTTGTCTTTTTTGTTGGGCATTGTGCAATGATCATCTGAGCTTTGAAACTCTGCTCCTTGTGTGTCATTGGGTATTGGTCCATCGAAGGTCCTTTTACCTCCAGAGAGAGTAAATCACTTAGCTGCTTGTATTAAGGCGGAGTTTGTCTTTCTAGGGTAGTGATCCACATGACTGGATCCCAGTTAAATCTGATTCATTCTCTGATTTAAATAGAGATCTATTTGCTTAGAAATTAATTTTATCCAACAATCTAAAAAGACAAAATTTTATTTTATTATTGATTTGTCTTGGTTTGGTTCCTGTTTATTTTGATTAATTGATCTTTTCTGTTTAATAGTATGCTTGATTATTGTGTCCTTAGAAATCCTCCAGCCATATATTTGTTCACGTTATTATTCATAATTAATCTCATAAGTAGTCAACTATTGTCAGTAATAATATTGCTTTTGTACGCTTACTAGTGATCCTATGATTGCAGCCTACTTTTACCTCCTTTATTTTAGTTTCTGTGCATGCTTTTATTTGCATCTTGTTGTTAATTAACTGCCAATTAGTGTAATGTAATAATCACTCTTTGGATTTGTACTGATTCAGTTTGTTTCATTATTAATCTGCCCTTATACTATTTGTTTTTCAGGTTGTATACTGAAAAGCTCTCGGTTTCATAAACTTTTTGTCATTTGCTATTAAGTAACCTAGGTATTTATTCCATAACCATTTAGATTTTTCAGAGCCTTCTTTGTTTGTCTCAGTATAATAACCTGTATGCGCTAATTATTTTATTAAAGAAGGTCATAGTATGCGAGTTCCATTTGCCTTAATTACTATTGTGATTGCTAGTCAGACCAACTCAGCCTTCTTAATATTACTATTTGCTAGTGAATTAATTCTTCTTGAACTTGATTAATTCTTGCTTTACTTTTTTGGCTTATTTTGAAACTAATAGATCATTTATTTAGCTTAAGATCTCAGCTTGCTTCAAGAGATAATTTAACTAGAAATTTATTTCGG
The DNA here is from genome assembly GCA_038442645.1 of Agave tequilana. NCBI lineage: Eukaryota > Viridiplantae > Streptophyta > Magnoliopsida > Asparagales > Asparagaceae > Agave > Agave tequilana. The sequence continues at coordinate 89,808 of JAVJIF010005915.1, read as the reverse complement.
ATAAATTTGTTTTGTTTATTATTTTCTGCAGTCAATTCTACCCCGCTGGAACTTTGTTATTTTTGTTATTTATATTAACACCCTAATAATTTGTAATTATAGCAAGACGTTGACAAGTTTTATTCCTCGGGAACCTAATTTAAAAAAATAGCGCAGTCATACACTTTAACCAGAACTATGAGATCCGTGTAAGCTTCCTTAATTGTAAGATCCATGCAAGAATGCACTTTCTTTGAATCAAGACAGGTAATTGTTAGGGTTATTTTTTTTTTTTTAAAGGAATAAAGTGCATAACCCACACCTTCCCCCTAAATAGGGGGCAAGATTCATGAACGAGAGGAAAAAGAGGAAAGAAAGAAAAAGGGCTTCATGCCTTTTTGTGTTTTTGCACATGAATGGCTTCACACCTAGATGGCCTCTCACCACAAGAAAGATTGCATACATTTCCATTGAAAAGAAATAATTTCTTTACTACTTTTTCATTCATCAAAGCACTATTCAATAACCTTTTACAAATAAAACTCTTTTATATGAAAACACTTTCTTAATCACTAAGATATCTAAAAAGAATCCTAGATAAATCCAAATATTTTCCTTTATTAATTAGGCAAAAATATCCATAATAACTAACTAGAAGTCTAAGATATTTAGTCTTGAAAATTAGGAAATAATAGATTGCCTTTGTCAATTAGGCATAACAAATATATTCAATTTTTTTTAAAGGTAACAATTGATTCGCGAAATATTTAAAAGATAACTATTAACAACTAAAAATTCTCAAAACTTTAACTCAATGCTATAACAATTGAACCGTATTGCATCAGTAGGACTAAATTTATAGGGGGTCAGAAATGTATCTGGTCTTGAATAAAAATTGGGAGACGTTCCACCCTCCCTCCTCCCCCAAACACACACCCATCCCCACGTCTAGCCAATGTGGGACTATTTGTTCGACCCAACTCCCAACAATCCCCTCCTCGAACAAAGAATCTCCCCTCCAAGCTCAACTATCTTCACACCAGAAGATCAAATGCTCCATCAAGATCCAACTCTTTACTACGTGGGAATGTGACACGCTTTATGTGAAGTACCAACTGCAGTCGGTCACTCCTTTACACTGCGTGGGAGGCGGCACATCTATTGCAAACCACAACAACTGGTTCTTCAACTGTTGGACCTTATGGTACTGAATCCACAAGTGGAAACACCATCAAGTCAGATAAATCAAGTGGGCTGAGATTCTCTTTCTAGAACTAGAGGTGGTGCTTTTATTTCTAGCAGCCGAGATGATGACAGGCATGGCTGAATCTACAATGGTGTCACTCTTGCTTCATCATGGGATTGATTCGGGATTCATTCAGTAAGCAAGGAAATGAAGGTGGTATTGGAAATGCAGATAGAAGATGATGATTTAGGTTCTCGCGGCAAGCTTGATGGTGAGGTCAGCAAGGAACAAGATACTGGTGTTGTTAATGAAGAGGGAAGTGTTGTTGGCATTAGTATATATAGTGGTAAAACTTCATTAGTATCTGAGTTTCAGGTTCAAGCACCCAGAAGTAGATGCCTTTGTACATTGACTGCAAAGAATCCTGAATAAAGTCATCATTCATTAAGATGATAGATTCATCTGTGAAGGTTTAAAAAAAAAAAAAATAGAAAGCAAACTAGTTGAGGATGAACTTGTTCTGATGCCAATTAATGGTGATCCAATGTGCAAATGGAAGTAGAGAAAAGAAGTGGAAAGAAAAAAAAAGGATTATGGTAAATAAAGGAGATAGAATATTTCCCTTTATCAATTTAAAGATGACAAAATATTCACTAAGTATTTAAAATAAACTTCTAACAAGTAGATATTCCTAACTAAACATGTGCTCAACACTACATAACTTAAACCATATTGAATTAGTGAGATTGAATCCATATAGGGTTATAAATGCACGTGACCTTGAATAGAAATTGGAGTTTCCTCACCGTTAATTTGAGCCATCTTTGCATGAACTTGTACATCTAAGTTTCCTATAACATTCAAATGCCTTCACTGACTCTCTGGATTTCTTCTATTCTAGAAAGCATGGTCAAACACAAGACATGAATACAACACAATACAATGACACATCAAATCCTTAAATAGTAGGATACATGAACACGATTAAATGACTATGCGTTTATGAAAGTCTATATAATATGCATTAAAATCCATAGTGGTTAGTAGTTAAATTTATGTTTACTAGAAGTAAAAATAAAAAACAAATGAGCAAGACATTAGCAATGACAATGAGCAAGAGTGGGTTGGGGGTTACGGTCTGGCATGTGCCACATCAACCTTGAATGTGGTACTAAATAGGCATAGAAGAGAGCAATCATCAGGAAAATAAAGATAGGAGATTAATACATGAGAGGAGAATCAAGTTAGCTACTTGTTATATAGGTAAATTTACGAGAAAGATGACATTAGGAAAAAGATTAATATAATTAGTTGCATGAAACTAAATTGGTAGGTGACACTAAGACTACTTGAGAAGTTTGGTACACAGGAAAAGAGAGAAACAGAAACAGGTAGGAATACTTGTAAATAACATTAAAGGAGAAGATATAAAAAGAGTTAAAGATAAAATTATCCCAATAGAACTTGTATTCAAAGAAGTGGTTATTAACATTTTTAGTGCTTATGCACCACAAGTGGGATTTTCTGAGAATATTAAAAAGATTTATGGATAAATTCAGAAAACCCTGAGGAAGAAAAACTTATTCATGGTGGGGGGGGGGGGGGGGGGGGGGGGGAATGGGCATGTCGATAAATACAATAGTGAATATGAGAGGATTCATGGAGGTCATGGATATAAAGTTAAGAATTATGTGGAGATATGATTTTGGATTTTGCAATATCTTATGCTCTTATGCCAACAAGTGCATGTTTTAGAAAGAGAGATGAACATCTAATATCCTTTAAGGGTGAATCAAACAGTAGTCAAATAGATCTTTTCTCACTAGACGGGTAAATAGATTAGCATGCAAAGATTGCAAAGTTATATTGAGAGAGAGCATGTCCATACAACACAAGTTGATGGTATTAGATGTTTGCATTAAAAAGTGGGAGAAGAACTAAAGAGAAGAGAGAACCAAAAGTAGATAATGGAACTTAAAAGGAGAGACCCCTTGCATTAAGGATATAACAATGAAAAGAGGTAGTTGGAATGTGGATGAAGAAAACAGCACTGCATGGTATAATATGTTGGATTGTGTGAAGATGGTGATTAGAGAAATTCTTAAGAGAATTTAAAAGTGACATATTGCCTAATAAGGAGAGTTGGTGGTTAAGTATAGAAGTCTACAAGGTCACTAAAGGCGAAAAGGTATCTTGTAAGAATTCACAAAAGGTATAGAAACGAGATAAATTTGGAGAAATATAAATTAGTAAGGAAGCTAAGCAAGGAGGTAGTGAGGCTAAACTCAAAAACTTATAAGAGGTTATAATTCAATCAATGGTATGAACTGGACATATACTCAAAAGATTAAGCTTATCAAAATTAAGGGTGGTTCCTTAAAGTTGATGGAAATTGGTAGAGCTATAGGACTAGAGAAGGAATAAGTTCTTAGAGAGACATATTTGATATGAGTAGCTAAGTCATTTAATAAAATTACAAATACAAAAAATGCTAGACGAATGGAGTGTTGTAACAGTGAGCTTCTAATGCAAGAGATGACAAGTATAAAGAGAAAAAGATAGCAATATAAGATGATAAAAATAAGGAGAACAACACACCAGTATTTAACGTGGTTCGGTCAATGTGACCTGCGTCCACAGGAGAAGATAACAAGAGGAATTCACTAATCAAAAGGAGAGAATACAAGAGATTACAACTCTAATCTCACTCACCCAAGCCCAATGAAACCCAACTCACTAGAGCTTAACGAAAGGAAGATAAATGGTAAGAGAAAGGAGAGACAATACAATATTTAGCAACTCTCTCTTCTCACTTTCTTGCACTTGAAGTCTCATGCAATGTGATACCTATTTATAGGTAAAACTTCCAAGCCCCTTCATCACTTCACCCTACATATACATCAAAATCATAGGGTGGCTATGATTTTCATAGGGTGGCTAAGATCTCCATAGGGTGGCTATTGATGACTTTTAGGGTGGCTAGAGAATTTATAGGGTGGCTAAAATCTTCATAAGGTGGCTAATTGATTTTGAGAAAAGAGTCTAATATTATGATTTGGTTTATTCATTAAAGACATATCAACATGGAGAAGTAGTACTTCTTACTATATTTAAAAATAAAAGAGATATAAAAAGTTGCTCAAGCTATTATGGATCAACATTAAAAAAAAAATGCTTCTGAAAACTAATTTGGTTTTATGCCTGAGAGGTCAACTAAAAGCTATATATTTATTAAGGCAGTTGATGGATAGAACACTGAGAGAATAAAAGAGACCGATATATGATTTTCATTGATTTAGAGAAAGCCTATGGTATGGTCATTAGAGAGGTAATATGGTATGTTTAAAAAAAGAAATAAGCATCTAGTATGTATGTTGATGTGATTAAAGATGTGTATAGTGGACTAATGGAGCAATAAGTTGAGTGAGAATTATTGGAGAGGAGATTGGGTCGCTCCCTATGATGCATATTGTTTGTTGATGATATCGTGTTAGTTGTTGAGAGTAGAGAAGGAATAATTTCTAAACTAGAAAGATTAAGAGAAACTTTGAAATCTAAAAGGATTTAAAATTAATAGAATGAAAATAGAATATATGAAAAATAACTTTGTAAGATAGTGAGAAGAAATGAGCAAGTGGTATGTTTTGATGGTCAAGAAATTACTTGGAGTGCTCATGTTTGTTATATGGGATCAATCATTCATGAAGATGGTGGAAATCTAAAAAGATGTGATCCATATAATCAAAGCGGAATGGTCAAAGTGTTGACATACTTCTGGAATTTTAAGATATCATAGCATACTCATGACATTGAAGGGAAAAAGTTATAGAATGGTTATAAGATGTTCTATGCTCTATGATTATGACCACTGGGCAATTAAGAAATGACTGAGTGTAGAAGAAATGAGAATGCGGAGATGGATGAGTGATAATGCATTAAGAGATAAAATAAGAAACAAGTACATATGTAGGAATTTAGTGATCACTTTTATAAAGGATAAAATATGGCGATTGAGATGGTTTGGGCGGGGCAATGCAGACCAATAAATGCACCAATAAAGAAAAGTGATATGATGATAGTTAATGAGGCAATGATCACTAGAGGGAGACCTAAATGAACTTAGATTGAGATAATTAAGAAATATATGTTAATTCTTCATATTAAAGAGATAGTCCCTAAAAGTTGTATGGAAGAAAATAATTCATGTAGGTGGCCCCACAAAATTGGGATAAAGACTTCAGTGTTGTTCTTTGTTGTTAGAAAGAAAAACAAAAGTCTTACTGATTTAAATCCCTAGCTTGTAATGGAGTAAATCAAACAAAAGAATCTGAATTCTGTCCCAATAACTCTCCTAATACAAGTGTATGAAGCCCCTAACATGTTTCGCGAGGTATTTGTTAACAAAGTATCTTTCTTATGTCAAAGAACCTATAGCATCTTTCTTATGCCATACCTTATTGATGTCTGTTTTAAGCGAGTATGGTGTCACAGAGCTTGGTACACAATCTTTAGAAATTTTTGAAAGATGGATTCACAAGCATACTATTGCTTTCTTAAGATTCAACTCGTTCCAAAGTGTCCAATATAACTCAGGCTAGTGTCATATAAGTGTCAATGTTTGATCGGCTGACAAAGATCTGCAATGCAAATCCACCTGCACCCGTCTTTAACTGATTCTCAAAAAATTTAGAAACAAATGCTGATGTCTGCTAGATGTTAGACACGACCAAGAGAATCAAGTAGAAGTGTTTATGCTTCACAGCCTCTATATTATTCTCTTTGTTCCTTGGCATTTTTTCTTTCTAGCTAGCTTCCACTTTGTGGAGTGTGTTCTGGTACCGCGCTGGTATGGAACTGTCAGTTTTCCATGCAGTTTACTATTTCCATATTTTTATTTTTATATTTTGAGTAAAGCCTTAACTTAAATTGTTAATTACAAATTTCTTGAGGATAAATACAGAGACAATCAACTAAGAATACATCATTTTGCACCACATCCCATTTGACTTTGGAATTCAGAGCCAATTGGACCAGGTTTTGCTTCTTGGTTTCTTTGGCTGCCACGTGATGTTAAGCAACCAGCTCAAGCTTTGTGTGATAGAGCCCAAAATTGAAGATGAAGATGTAATGCACAAACCTCCATGACAGTGATGACTCAGGACTCTGTGGACATTCCACACTGTTTCCTTGTGTTACCCTTGATGATTTTAACTGAAATGTAGTGCTCAATAAGATGCCCTAGTAGATAGCTCTAGATTTCATTCAGCTTCGCCCGTGTGGAGAGGGATTCAACAATGTTTGTTGCAGCCCCACACACAAGTCCTGCCAGATCCAGGAAGTACCAGATGCTTCACTGCCCTGACTCCTTGTGGATTTCTCCATAACCTCTAGTGCTAGTATAAAGTCTTTGTCCGTGCGTAGCTGATAGTGGTCTGTGCTCTGTCTTATTGTTTTGAAGAACCAACTCAGATCTGATTTTCTGTATCACCCAACAAATGGTGTGATGTGAAATGAAAATAAAAGCATCTACGGATTTTGAAAAAAGATAAGAGATGAAAGAAAATAACTAAAGATTACCTAATGAATAAATGAAAAGGCCTTTCACCTTTTCGGAGCTCACGCCGCACGACCCTCGATCTTGACCTTATGCTGCTTCAGGCCGCATGCTTGATCTTAGCTTCAGCCAGGGTTTCACACACTGTCATGAAAGGCACGCCCCTCAAGAAAAAATAACACAAACAATTTTTCTCAAAATTCTAATCTATTTTTATTGAAAACAATGTAGCCTTTAAATAAGCTTATAACTATAAACTTTTCTTCATACTCGATGTGGGATTAAAATAAAACACAACATTAAAAACAAATACAAGACTACTAAATAAAATAAAATAAAATACAGACTCAGACTCAAAAATAAAATGATGACTCGATGTTCCCATCATTCTAGCCGCGTGGGAAGAATTCAACCAAGTTGAGTATATATGAGACGGCGGCGGCTAGACACTGGATCTGGATCTGAAGCTGTTATTATTATTGATCTTGCTGGAGATATTACAGAGGTGGTAACTGGAGATGTTGGAGAGGTTGCTGTCATCTTTGACTGTTGAGGAGGTTATTGTGGAGGAGATTGTTAAGATCTTTACTGTTGAGAAGGTTGTTGTAGAGGAGATTGTCGAGATCTTTATTGTTAAGGAGGTTGTTGTGGAGTAATTGTAGAGTTCTTTAGTTGTTGCGGAGGTTACTGTGGAAAAGATTGTTGAGATTTTTTGTTGTTGTGGAGGATTTTGATATTTGTGGCTAAAAGAGAGGTAAAAGAGCTTAGGATTTGGATTTGAATTTTTTTGAAATTTTGACAAAAGAGATGAAAAAGAAAGTGAGTAAAGTAACAATTGGCACCGGCTCCTCACTGGAATTATCAATTCATTTCAACACTCACAATGAATTGTTCAAATAAAATTGTACCGATTTCACACCGGGAATTTTTTTACAAGAAACTTGTATCTCTGTTTAATTTTCATCACTTATTATTTTTTTCAATCATGCTCTGATATCAAACTGATGTGAAATGAAAAAGGAGGGTCTATGAATTTTGCAAAAAAAAAATAAAAGAAAAGAAAATACAGACTCAAACTCAAAAACAAAAGGAAGTTGACTCGATGTCCCCTATCATTACTATTTTATGTATAAGCCATTCAAGGACGTAGTCCTATGGATTTGGAGCTAGAGTCAGGTGCAGCTCTGACATTGACACCAAACCAAGTGGCCCGAGCAATAGAACAGAAAAAAGAAGCATATTTTCCAATGCATCACACTCTGCATTTCACTGAATACGGTGAAAGTAGGGTCAGTTTGAGATAAACAAATTGATTAGTTTTCTTTGATAACTTCGCATAATATTTGGTGAATTTATTAGGTTATCTTTTGACCCATCGATTACTAGCAACTGTTACTTTCAAGGGTTGCGTTCTAAGGCTCTTTGAACACAGCAAGAAAAGATTACAGAAATTGAACAAAGGCAATGAACTTAGTTTTGGATTGTTTCAGAATATTGCAATTTTATTGGGGGAAAAATATATGTTTGGAGGATCTTTTTATTTTTCGACTACATGTTGATTGTCGAGTATCCAGTCTTTAACATAATTGATGGAGTTTGTATAAGTAAGATGTATGAATGTTGTAACACGACTTGGTATCTGAGTCAGATTTAAATTGATGCGAAGTTGTATTAATAAAATGTGTTGATATTACGCATGACGAGTTCTTTGTAGTCATAAATTAAATGGTTTATTCATTACCACATTGAAAGAGTTACTGACTAACCCCTATTGTTGTCATTGGCAATGTCATGTGCTTATTGATCTGAATAGTCATACTTCTATCTTCGGACGAAATGTTATATGCCTCTGATTGTTATTACCAACTAAATGGATGCTGATGGAAATTTCATAATGATTTGGATCAAGATTGAGCTGAAATTTGAATTGATTTAGTCTGAATTGATTTGATCAGTGATAATCTTTTAAGAGCATGTTTGGTTGTCTTAAGTCACAAGCTTGGGACAGTGCCAAGTGAGTTACAAACAAGTAAGTTTTACGGTGTTTGGTTAATAATGTAAAATTGTAAATGAGAAATTGTACTGTGTTTTACGGTGTTTGATTATCGTAATGTGTAAGTCGTACACGAATTAACTGTTTGGTGAGTTTAAAAAAAAAAATTAAATAATTTAAATAAAATTAAAGTAAGAATAATAAATATAATTAAAAACGTTAAATATTTAAAATATTAAATAGTAAAAAATAAAAAATATTAAATAACTAAAATAATTAAAAATAAATTGAAATTATTTAAAACATAATATATTAAATAATTTTTAAAAAGTAAATATTAAAAAAATAAATATATAAAAAACAAAAATTAAAAATAGTCAATATATTAGATATTAAATATATTAAAAATTAAAAAGATTCTAATATTAAAAATTATTGAATTATTAATAATAAAATTTAATCTAATAATTACTTGTTTTCATAATTAAAACATTAATTTAATAATTAAAACTATTAATCTAATTACAATTAATTGTCAGCAATACAAATTTTCATGACCACAAAACTAACTGTTTGTACTATGAATGAGAATTGTATGATCACAAAATTAACTGTTTGTTTGTGTTGCAAGTAAATCGTAATTGGAATGCAAGTATATTTTACGACTTACGATTTAAATAAACATTGTAAATCGCAAGTCACAAGTGCTTATGGGATTTTACGGTGAAGCAAACACAACCGCATTCACTCCACTATGTTTTCTTTGATAGGGTTTTTTTTTTTTTTTTGCTTCGCTTTTTTGAGGAAATGATATTTTTTGCTTTCAAACAAACAAACAAAAGAAACTACCCTCCTCAGAACTTGACCAACCTTGCGGCCCAAAAGGCTATTTCATTGATTATGTTAAAGAGGTCAACATCACTAAGGACCACTTTGGTGGGCTGATAATTGGGCTTTCAAGAAATGAACCTTCTTTAAAATTCTCACCACTTTCATTTCTCCTCTCACTACTAATCTACCACAATCATCCCCAAGATAACTAATCCACTCTTATTGCAAATGATCACCATTACAATCAAGTCTGCAACTAAGCTTTTTTCCTTTCAATTCCTTAAGATATAACCAAGAAGCATTGGACGGTCATCTTATCATTCAGTAAAAAGCTACATGGCTGATACTTATATAATAAGAGGGTCCGAAAATGGAAGGGAACTATTAGATTCTCTGACGTTCTGAGAGAATAAGGTCATTCAGTCATCACAATTTCTGTAAAGCAAGGGGATAAAGTTTTTTATATGCACAGATTTTTTAATTATAGCGTGACGAATCATCCACTACTTTCCAAGAAGATGGGAGAACCAATTTTAGCAAATTTGTTGGGGAACTAACAAAGATGTCATCTCTTCACACAAAGTTTCTTTGGTAATGGAAATTGAAGTTGGAAAGCTACCCAAGTGATAAGGAAGTGGATGCAGTGATTCATGATAGAAAGGAAATCGAACGTCCAAACTAAGGACCACAAATTGGTGAATTTAATGGAGGGCTTTTGAGAAATTGATGAACTGCATTAAAGCCTATAACCACAATTCTCAACTTTTGTAACCCTAATGCTATTAAAATTTAAAGAGAGATCTTTAAGAAATAGTTGATTGCTTTATGCCACTCTATAATCAAAAATGATGTTGTTTGGATCCATGATATAGGTTGAAAAGATGACTCTTTTTCATAAATTGATGTTTTCTTGTATCCTCTTTTATGAAGTTTCGGTGGGGTTCCTCACCTTTTGCTAGGGTTCTAAAGCAGTTGAATCGAGCAAGTTAACTTTGTTTGAGTTTGGAACTATTAACAAAGAATTCGTATATTTACAGCTAACCTCTAAATATTGGTAGAAACCATTTCTACCTGGACCTTTTGAAGAAAAATGTTTTTCTTTTTTTAAATATAGGTCATAGCCTGATGCAACTGGGATTTGAACTCGCAATATTTTGTAACTGCTAAAGAGGTTTTATCAACATACTACAAATGACACTTGTTGAAAAAAAAAAATGTTGATAATTTAAAACTTTTTTGTACATCTTTATTGTATTGACTATGCAGGTAACTCGTAAAATAATGGGTAGTTAATGGTGTAACTACAATTTGTGTGACAGTATTTGCTAGATATATTTACAATATCACAGATGGAGTTTACTGGTGTCCTTTACAATATCAGGCCTAGTTTGAATTTGTTCAACTTAGTTTATAAATTTTAATAAATTGAACGGGCTAAAATTAAGCTAGATACCGAATATAATTAAAACTGTTCGCAAATAGCCACTTAGTTCGGCAACCCTAATTTTTGCTCCCAAAAAATCTTAGAAGGAAGGAGAAATATGAAATAAAAAGTATAGATTACACAAGATCATTGGGATTAAACAATGCATGTAACTTGTTCGAATAAAAAGTCATATTTATGAGAGTCCAAAAATTAAGTTTAAATGATAATAAGTTTAAGATATCACGTTCTCGTTAGAACAGAGAATTTATCCGCAAAACTTTTATTTTTAATTTTTTGTTAATTAACTCAATCGCTCACCGTCGACCTCCGGGGAGCAAACGCGAGGCTAGTCAGGGTCACGTCGAGGGTGGAAGCAATGTCTGCGAGACAGTACTCGAACCGGTGACCGTGAGGAGTATTATGCTCTAACCAATTCAGGCCAACCAGTTGTATAACCGCGGGTGACCCGCAAAATTTTAAATGGAATGAGTTTTTTCTAGTTAATATTGTTCCTTCGAAAATATTTAATCCACTGAAATAGAGTATATCTGAAGTGTAGAACAAATAGAATGCATTCAAAGTTAATCGTGTATATTGTATTCGACAAAATTAGAATGTCTTCAAAGTTATAATCCTTTTGCTTCCCCTTTTCAAATATAATAATACTACAAATAATAATAATAATAATAATAATAATAATAATAATAATATCAAAGTCATGATTTATTAAACCTCTAATAGAGTTTAGTCTCGAGGTGGGCTCACAATTAAGTGGTCAAATAATAGTCTATGGTCACGAAGCAATTCATTTCTCGGAAAATCACGTTCTTTTGTTGAGTTATAGTTAGTTTGAGGATATTACTTCTGACTATTGGATTTCTCTTTTTATGGGAACTCTGATGGCATTCTTACAAGGAGAGAGAAATAGTATTATTGTAATAGAAATAGAAAACTTCCATAAGAAGTGAAGGGCTCAGGGATGGGTGGGTATTTCACGCGAACTATTGTGATGGTCCCTCCGTGTTGTGGGGGAGAGAAAAAGAAACACAGTTTTGTGAATTTTTTTCTCTCCCCCTCACAAAAACGTGTTTTTTTCTCTCTCTGCTCCGAGCCGTCAATCAGCTGTGATGGCAACCCACAACGAGAAGTATCATCACCTGGCCCTTCGCGCGAAGGAGCCAAGCCCAGCCCGAGAAGAGAATGGAACATCTGTTGTGCACACGCAAGATTCCGTAAGAGAACTTTCACGAAATGCTAGCTGAGTGATTTCTGTGCATCGGGCAACTGATGTTAACGATGTTAGTTCACATAAACTATTCCACATGATTAGAGAAAATGTAAGAAAGGAAGTACTTTGGCCTTTTAATTGTTGTTTTATCTCTTTGGTTTTTACTTTAACAAAAGAAAGGGGACAAAGGAAAAAAAGTTGGTCTAAGTATGCCACAACCTTAGGAGCTGTTCCAAATTTGGACAGGCTCCAAGGTCAAATGACCTTGTTCTCTTAGAAAGTCATTTAATATTATATTTTACTAATATTTCTTCGAAAACATAGCAATTCCACCCCCCTCTCCTTTCCTTGACTTTGAAGGCCAAATGGTCTTTGGAAGAATCAATGGGACCTCTCTTAACCTCTTTCTTCAAAGATGGTAAGTTGACACTTAGGGCCGGCTTTGGTGGAAAAGTCCAACTTGATTTCGGACAAAATCAAATATCTAAATGGAAAATTAGTCCCTGCAGCTTGTCAATTTTATGCTGTTTTCCTCTCTATTTGAAACAAAGTTGCATGACTGTAGAGAGACTCTTTTTTAACCCAAAATCTGCCAATCAAATACACTGGATTTTCTCTAAGGGTCTGCTTGGCTCGGAACATGACCTTCAGAAACATGACAAACTCTCAATCACCTCTTTCTCTCTTACAAAGTGTCGGTGCGGCTCATGAATAATAAATTTTCGAGCGTTTTCACAACCCGAACGCGAGAAAACCAACAATCTAATCACATTAGATTTTTACGAATCCAAACAAAATGATTGTGTTTTTTTTCATAGACAATCAAATACGAGAGATTGAAAAAACTGATGTGACTCGCGTGTGAAGCACGAGTTTCTAGCTTCAAACGCGAGAAACAAACAGCCCCTTGTTCAAGAATGAAAAGAGATGAGATGATAATCGGAGAAGAGACACAGAGAGGGTTGCGTAGGGAACAAACCCACGTGATAACACAGAAACAAGCAGCCTGTTTTAAATGAGTAGCGAAACGAGAAACGTAAGTGAGGACCCTCACATGCAATTGCCTCTGCATGCATAATGCTGTACTCTCTGAGCTTAGGGTTAGGGTTGAAATTTTGCGCTAGGGTCTCTCTCTCTCCCCCACTGCTTGCACTTGTGACTTCACCTTCTCCCAGTCAAAAACTCAAAACAAGAGATGACACTATGACAGTAGAAAAGATCACATGATACACTCCTCTCTCTACTGTCAAAAAATCCCAAGGAAAACGCCATTGAGGGGGGGAGAGAGAGAGAGAGGATTAGGCATTTGGACCGGTTCTTTCTTGTTCAATCACTGTTGAGACCAGAGAATACAGGCTGGATTGGTGCAGAAAGTTACGACCCAGCATTAAATGAGCCCTGCTCTGCATTTAATGCACACTGGTCACGCTCCCACACCCACCCATAAAATAAAATCATAAAAAAAATAAAATCACAGTAAGAGAAAAATCTGGGATTACAACAAATAAACGCTGCAAAAAAAAAAAAAAAAGAAGTGATTACAACAACACATACACAAAATGACCAATTTTATTTATTATTTTTTTTTCTTTTCTCTTTAGTCCTTTTTTTCCCGTTAACTTCAACAATTGACAGATTGGTCTTGGATCTGAATTAGGCCATCGCTGGTCGAGACCGAGTCAATACCCGAACCACCACCATTGCTGTGTGTTAAGAATCATAAACCATTATTGCCAATGATTCTTACCACTTAGCAACGGTTTTTTTTGTTGTTTGTTTGTTTACGACAAGGTTGGTTCGTTCTTGACTCAACCCCAATGCGTACACCTAGCTCAACAAACTCATAGTCTGTTTTCTCTCCACTCTAGCTTTACTACAAACAAAACTAGCCAACAAATTGACAATGCTACTACCTTTTATTCCTTGCATGCAGCATTAGTTGTCCAGGTTGAGCGCAGCCTTGATTTTCTGCACGGTGCAGGTGATCAGGTTGTTGACGGTCTCGACCGACTCCACGGTCAGCTTGGAGCTCGGCAGGCTGTTGACGAGGATCTGGAACGCGATGGTCAGGAGAGACCCCCCGGTTCCAGGCCTCGGCGAGCCGTTGGCACGGGAGTTGGCATTGCCGCCGGGGCCGTCGGGGACAATGGCAAAGCCTGACGGGAGGAGGGCGACGTAGGCGGAGTCCCCGCCGTTCATCACGAGATGCATGGCCGGAATGTCGACCGGGGCGTAGACCACCAGTGAGCCGGATGCATCCGTGCATGTCTCTTGGAGGATCAGCATGCTGCTTTGATTTGCATTCACAGCCTGCAGGGTTAAACACAAACAATGTCACTAAATTCAAAACAAAGGATCTTATTATTTTGATATATTCCTCTCAAATCTTTCAAACTCAGCATTTTTACTCCAACAGCTAGCTGACACCACAAGTCAATGACCAATAAATTAGTTCCCTTCCTATATCTATTCAGTCTCTACGCAAGTGATTATTGAAAATCAATCTAACACCACAAATTCTTATTGTTTTGTCGACAAATAGTTATATTCACTTGGTGCAAGGAAGCAAAACTCAAATAATAAACACTTGATACTGCCAACACTACTAAAGTTTTAGGAATTGTTGTTAAAATGGAACAAAAGGGAACAAAATACTCCCGAGAACACATTGGAAAGCTTATGAAGTAACATAGAATTCTGAGAGAAATATATCCAATAAGAGAATTTGCAAGGGTGTATATCTAAAAAAAAGAGCCCTAAAAAAGTTTTAACTTTGTTTTTAGCCTAACAAAAGCTGCTGCCTTCTGGTTATTTTATTTCAATCAAGTAAACAGGCCCACATTAGGTCCGTAACGCATGGGCCCATGCAAAAGCTTGGCTTATGGGATGGGATTGGCTTGAAAATTCCTAGAAACTGCTAGCTTGACAAAAAAAGGATGATCACGTCAACAAGTCTCAAAGACCACAGAAAAAGACTAAACGTGAATCAGTCTCGCCAACTCCTATCCTCTGCCTACCTAGCCTTTTCTAACCCTAACCCTAAACCTAAAGAGTGAGAATTACTTATTTTAAAATTGTGTACTAATTTCAAAACATAGAAAGAGAGGGAAGTTAATTACGCTGGCACGGAGAAGGGAGACGGCATTGCCGTGATCCTGGCCCTTGGCAATGTGAGCCATCTCGTGCATCGGCCCGCCGTTTGACAAAATGTCCCACTCGCTCCGCAGCCTCTCATCACGCAAGAAGTCGAAGATACGTTGTGGGCTCAGCGGCAGCCACACCGAAGTAGCGGCGCTCAGCACCACACCCGGTGGCTCCCCGGGGTCGTCAAGGCTCTGCCGGGTCATCACCCGCACATCCTCCCCGATATTGCCCGTCAAGTTCAGCCTGCTCCACTTATGGGCGGACGACGCAGAGACGCCGGCACAGAAGTTGTCTGTCATCCGCTGAGCCAGCTTCAGCATGCTCCTTCTTCCGCTCGGAGTTATAACTGTGTTATTTAAAAAAAACAATGCACATCAAGCAAACTTAATACATGATACTAAGAATTTATCAACCAAAGAAATTAGGCAAAAGTACCAGTGTGATCACGAGTGACGACCGCGGAGGACATGAGAATAGCGAGGCATTCGCACTGGCGCTGGAGAGTTGCGATGAACCGTTGTGCACCGATCCCCATCCCCGACCGCAGTAGAGAGCGGTACAGCTGGTGGACAGAGCTCTCGTCATACTCTGCGTGCTCCACCCATGTAACCTGTGTAGCAGTGGGGGAGGGAGGATAATTTTTCAGTGTGAACGTAATATAATATAAGAATTTCAGTGTGAGCATAAATATAATAAAATAATAAGAAAAAAATAATATTGCACACACTAAGACCTCCAATAATTTAGATATATACGCTATCACTTGAAGTAGAGCTCAAAAATATCTTTATGCTAGTAAAAATAATCTAAAAAGAAGAGATTATATACAAAACACTTACAAACTATATGTATTATTTTATTATTTTATAAAATCCAGTATGGACATCCGTCCACACTGGGGAGTTCGCCCGTAACCTGCAGGCTGTTTTTCAATCTTAGTAAATTTCAAGCCAGTAGTTCATGTTACAAATTTCAAATTTAAGACAAAATCATAATTTGAGTCCATCATTGTTCACTGCTACAGAAATGTCTACAAGCAACTAACAAGTGCTTTTCCATCTAAAATTATATATTAACACTGCGGCAATTTTCTATAGAATCACAATAGCCATACCCATAGTTTTATTTTCTCTTCAAGGCAATTAAATGTCTACCATTATATTTATCAATTATGATAATTATGATAATTGTCACTTTAAAACTAACCATGGATGTCCTTTCTTGTTGTAAAGATTTAATATGAAAATTTTCACATCCCGGCTCTCCATCTGGATCTAGGGACAAAAACATTCCTCTTCAATTTTATCTGTTTATCAACTTAAATATCTTTAACTAGATTTAAACTATAACTTAATTCAAAAGAAAATAATACTATTTTTCATCAACAAAAATCATCACATGAGAGTTGTATTTTTTTTTGTAGATTTTGATGTAGAAAATTTTTAAGTATTTGGTAAAGGTAAATTTATATAATTCAGCCATAACTGATGTGTTGTTTTCCAATGGACCCTCTAGCTCCCCCCTCCCCTTTTCCCCCCTTTTTTCTTCTTTTTTGTCAAGATTTAGGAATCAAATCAAATGGATAACAGAAAATCCCATTCCCATGCTCATCAAGTCACTATCCTACTTTTAGGGAATAAAAGTCTTGATATTATCCCATCATTTTTGTTGCTCCCTTGCAACCAATTCTTGGCTTGTTTCAGTTCCTCTCTTCATCTGGGCTCAGGGCCAGGAAACCCCAGCATGGACAGAAGAAAACGCCAGCAAACAAAAACAATACACAAATCAAGATAACAACAACATTAGAAGAAGAAAAAACAACAGGAGCTTTGACTCCCAAGCCCATTGAGGCTTGTGAGAGATTTCTGGAGGGCTGACTCTCTGAGCTAATGAGGAAACACTGGAGACTCGAGATATCATGAACAAAGTTTAGAGAAGAATCAATGAGAATAAAAGCAAGGTACTCATGGTATTAATTATGCAAAGTGTTGCTAAAGACCAAGGCAAGAAATCTGGATCTGAGGACCCTTTGAGAGGATAAACAAATGAGGGAACCAAAAGAGAGGCAGATTACTAGGCTGGAGAAGATGCTGGTTGAACAGACCATGGTAATCTTAATCTAATAGTAATCTAATGTGAGGTTTTGCGGTTTCCAAGGAGTAGAAGAAGCATCTAATCCATTTTCAAAGGCATGATAAAATATAAACTTAGGGAAAGACGCCAATTTTTATATCTAAACATCTTATAATGGAATTGAAGCTCACTCCCCAAGCTTCACCTTCGACTTGCACACAGAGGATGCTAGTAAATTAAAGACATTTAATACACTTAGCATTGACTAATAAGAACACAAGAAAGATAGTGAGTCAAATTCAGTGCAGTGTTTTTAAAAGAAGCTACGCAGCTACACCCATTCTGATCATAGTTTAAAATTTCGGTATCAATATTAGTATCGACTATTTTAGTATTAGTATCATCAATATCAACATAATCGGTCTGTCAATCCTGATAGGGATCAATATTATAAGAATGATATCATATCTGGTACTTCAATCAACCAAAATCTCTATATCAGCGTTTTAAATATCGGATATCGGTGTTATATCGTCAGCAAAATTATATACCGGATATCGGATACCGGATACTATATCGCGATATGGTACTAAATACCGGACATCAAATCAGACATCATACAGAATGAAGAATATACACGTGAATGCCTACATTAATCATATGAAACTATTTAAAGCAAATTTACGGTCATAGACTCGTAGGAAATACTTAATTTTTATAAAAACTCCTCAAATGCGTTTGTAAAAGCTCTTCAAATGTGTTTGTAGGCGATATATCGGATATTTTCATCTCAGATATCGGCCGATATATCAGCCACGTGGCGATATATCAGCTCAAATCGGTCCAAAATGATATCCGATAAAATTTTACATTTATCGTATCATTTTGGATAAATTAACGGTATCTCGGCCGATATTTAAAACACTGCTCCATACCGTACTCAGATACCATATCTCACCGGTATGTATATTAAAATCAACTGATTTTAAGACCATGATCCTAAGGCTGATTGCTTAATGGTACTCGCCTAGACAACACTGATATATACTATAAATTGCAGTACCTTAGAGTAGCCATTGGGCATGTCCTGAACAAGACAACCGGAAGGCAGCCTCCGGCAGCTCATGTTCCCATTTCCGGCAGCCGGGAACTCCCGAATTCCATCTATAGAGACATCGACCACAGCCCACACGCCCTCGGCGTGCTGCTTGCAAAATCGGAGGAAGTTCACTACCCGAATCGGAACCAACGGAGATAAGACTTGGAGCTCGGCATGCATCTATCATTTAAATCAAAACAAATAATCAAAATGATATACAAAAAACAAAATTAATGATACATCTAGCTCAAAAACAGAAAAATTGATCTGAGGCATTGAGCTTACAAGCTGAAGAGCCCCATTCCTGGTTTCGCCCATGCCAGTGGATATGATGTCTGTGATGCTGGTTGTGGCGATCATGCAAGGGAACATATCAGCCCAACGAGTCTGCATCAATCAGCTTCTTAATTACAATCAATTAATTTATTATAATTTTGCCAACACATTGTACCAAACTATTATTATAATTAAACAAGTCATTTTATCATTTCAAAGAGATTATAAAGAATTAAATTACAGCCAAAGCGGCTAAGGCCTGGTTGCTTTCAATAATCCATGAAATCAGTTATATTTGTGAATATATTGAAACATGTATAGTGTTAGAGTAGACCTATCACAATTCACAACTCATATATTGCACAAGAAATCACAATGATCAATATAGCAAATTATAATAATTACTAGAGATTCATTAATTATATCAATCAAAAGGATCGTCACTTATCTCACCGCATCCATGAGGGTCTCAACAAGGGCCATGCTGTTGATGATCACCATCCCCGTCTCCCTCGTCGCCTCCGACACGTACTCGATGGGCTTCGGCCCGATGCACCGCGGGAAAGCCCTCAAGTACTCGTCGTAGTTGAGTACCTCCTTCCCACTCTGCACGTCGGCGACCCAAAGGGGCTCCTCCATCTGCGCCATCTTCACCAGTTCGTCCATCGCCACCAATGCCAGCTCCAGCAGCATCGATCTCTCCACAGACCGATCGATCCCCCCGCAGCCCAAGTTGCTCTTGCCCGTCGGCGGCGTCACCACGCTCCCCAACGGGCTCGACACGAAATCCGGCGGCATGCTCACCGACAGTGTCGGGGCCACCGCGGCGAAGCCATTGTTGCCGACCGCGAGGTCGAGGGACGAGCCTAGAGACGGCATGGAACGGCCAAGGAATTTGCCCGCGAGGGCGCAGACCCGATCCAGCTCGTCTTTCAACCTAGCATTTTCGACTCTGAGGCGCTGCTCTTCCAAAGACACCTCGCCGAGAATCGCCGGGCCACCGCAGTTGCTGCAGATTGGGTTGCGCATGGCCTCCTTGATGGACATGTTCTCGGCCCTCAGCCTGTCGTTCTCCTGCTTCAAGATTGAGTTCTCGTGCCGCTCGATTTGTGTCTGTTCATTAAGATTTTGTCAACAAAATGGTCTCTACATGTATACAAATAATATTTGATGACGATGATACCGGGTACCTTCATCTGGGTCCGGCGATTTTGAAACCAGAACTTCACTTGCCGGCTCTCGAGGCACAGTCGCTGCTGAGCTCCAGCCTTTGTTTCTCATCAGGGTGAGGACACTCTTTGAACAAACTAAAAACATGCAACAAAATTAAAATGTGCAGGCAAAAAAAATGACGATGACAGTGATGGTGATAACAAATTCTTACGCTTCGAGTTCTTGGATCTGTTGAGGTGTGTGTCGATGGTACCGCTTCTTCTTGCGAGGATTCTCTTGCTCCAGATCGTCACCGGAGTCACCGCCGGCTAAGTTGTCGCTTCCCGATCTGCTCTCAGTCTCTTCTCTCTTGTTGCTGCTGCTAGTATTGTTGTTGTTGTTGTTCCTCCCCATTGAATCAATATCTCCGGCGCTCAGGTTGATGCTGTTGCCGCCATTGCTGCCGCCGACGATCCCCATCCTGCTCATATCTCCGTGCTCTTCCATATTCATTTGCTAAAAATAAAACAAAAAAATAAGCTTTTTTTAATAAAAAATTAAAAAAAAAAAAGGTTGTGAACTGACCAGGCCGAGAGAGAGGCCGGAGAGAAGTCGGCGCTGAGAAATGGCACCGGCAGGCATCCCACCGCTGCCGCCGTAGGGCAAGCTATTACCCGGTCCCCCTCCGCCGTCGAATAAACCCCCAAAACTCATCAAATAATTTCTTTTTTTTTTCCGATCAAATATTATCACTGCTCCGATCTAGTAACTAAAATTTAGACAACAAATTAAAAAAAAAAAAAAGCAGAACAAAGGAGAGAATAGAGGAGACAAAAGCATAGAAATCAAATCGCCATGAACAAATCTCTCCAAGTCCCTCTCCCAAAATTTTATTTTTCTAATTTCATAGAGCAGAAAGAAAAGAGAAAGAAAGCCAAGTCGAGAAAGCCGGCGCTGTAGCGTCTCCTTCTCTATCCGTCTCTCTCTCTCTCTCTCTCTCTCTCTATCTCTCTCTTTCTCTCTCTATCTCTCTCTCTCTCACACAAAAACCTAAACTCAACTCAAAACCATCAAACAAAAAAAAAAAGAGAAAAAGAAAATCAAAGCACAGAAAAATAGGAACGAAGAAGAAGAAGAAGAAGAAGAAGAAGAGAACAGGGTGAGCAATGAGGAGATGGAGATGGAGATGGAGCAAAAGTACATGTGGACTCTATCAAGCCTCTCATAATGCTGCCTTATTACATAAAATTACTACTATTCTTCTGCTGCTTCTTTTTTATTTTTTACTGACAGCAATCAAAAACAGAGCGAGAAAAAGGGGGCCTGTTGACTCTCATCTTCTGTCCTGACTTGTAAAATTGGGAAACTTTGTTTCTCTCTCTAGAGGGGCCCCCCTCTCCCCCTAGAGAGAGAAACTGACAGAGAAATGGTGACAGGGGAAAGGGTGAGAGAAGAAATCCAGATCTCAGACTGACTTTCCGACGACCCCACAGCTCAGTAGTCAAACTCCGCCACTCCCCCTTTTCAAACCTATAAATTAACAAAAAGGACAATTTTAATACCAGAACATACAAATAGAATAAGAAGGAGGATCAATCTACAAAAAGGACAATACATTAGGGGACGCCACTTTTTGGAACAGTAGCAGTACTTGTGCCATTTAACGTAAGATGAGGGTGCTGGATGCAAAATGCGGTGCAGATTGGGTGGATTTCGGGCGCATTAAATGCGCGGGAAGGGAGGATGCCGGGATCGCGTTCGAGGTCCGGATCTGGGTGCGATTACGGGTGCCGCTAGCGTGTACCCAATAAATGGCCACCTCCATTGAACCTTGCTCCATTTACCAAACTGCCCTTGCATGGGTGGATGAATTTTCTCAGCGGGCTCCTGGATTTCCCATCGCAGGGAACGGATATTGCCACTCAAAAACAAATAAGGCACTCCACAATTAATTATTGGTGTGTCATTATATATTTTTTTTCACAGTTACTTTCTTGAAAAATATCAAAATATCTATTTTTCTTTTCCTTACTTCTTCTTTTCCGGCGACCCATCCTCTCTCTTCGGCCTCCCCAACCTCCCCCCCACCCCCCCCACACACGACCTCCCCTGCCCCCACCCCTTCTCCTCTTCCCCTCCTCCCCCAGCCTCTCATTTCCCTCTGTTCGGTCAGTCCGGCCGAACAGAAACTAGCCGAATAGAGAGAACTCTGTTCGACCGAACTAGCTGGGGGGAGGTCTGGAGGCGTAGGCCAAGGAGGTCGGGGGGGGGGGAGCGCCGACAAGGGGGAGGCTAGAGAGGGAGGATCGGGGTCGCCGGCGGAGGTTGGGGGAGGGAGAGAAACGAAGAGGAGGAGAAGAGGGTTTGGGTATTTTTAATTTTTTTGAAATGCCTTTGTCAAATGGAAGCGGATATTTTCACCCCAAAATGTAATGAAGGCACCCCAGTGATTAAGGCACCCACAAATGTGATGAAGGCATCCCAAAAAACCCCAAATTACCCTCTTCTTCCCCCTTCCTTTCATTCCCTCCGGCCTCCCTCCCTCCCTCCAGCGAACCCCTTCCTCCTTCCTCCTCCTCGGCGAATCCCCCTTCCTCTCCGGCCTCCCCCAGCTCTCCCCCTCCCGGCCTCCCCCCACCCCCCTCCGATATCCCTCATCCCCAGACCTCCCCCCTTCCCTATCCCCCGGCCTCCCCCCGATCTCCCCCTTCTCCTCCTCGGAGGAGGGGTAGATCGAGGGGAGGCCAGGGAGGGGAGGCGGAGGCCGGGGAATGGAGGAGGAGGAAGGAGGTAAAAGAAAGTGACATTTTAGACTTTTCACTAAGGGTGAAATTGTCAAAAAAAATAGTGACACACTTATAACATATGTGGGGTGCCCTCATAATTTATTTCAAATTCATTGTGCCTTAACCTTGGGGTCTCATTTTTTGTGGTGCCAATATCCGTTCCCCCTGTTGTAGCATGTAGTTTTTTTATTTATTTTTTCTTGATTAATTAATTGTGAACTTTGAGAAAAAATAATTTTGATAGTTGGTATTTATTATTGTGCAGTGGGTTTATAGTTTTATTATTGATTGATTAATTTTAGAGGTTTGAGGGAAAAAAAAATAAATTGGATGGCTGATAATTTATTGTTCACTGGTAGTGTTTAATTTGCTCAAAGACAAAATGAAGTTGATTAATTGTTGATTGGATCAAGTTATTCCTCTTGAATAAGAAGCAGAGTTGTATAAATGAAACTAGGAAAAAATATTAAGCATTATTATTTTTTTTTTTGTGCTTTTAGTATGTGAATATGTATATAAATTGGGAGGTGTCCTTTTCTAGATAGAATCCTGGAATGCATATGTAGCAATTTTGCATTTATATTGCACAATCAATTGCACATGTAGCATATAAATTTGTGAATCAGGGAGGATACTTTCTAGTGCTGGAAAGATTGGGAGACAATTACATATTAATTTCATATTATTTATAATTAAGAGGTAAATCAGACCCCTCCTTTGGGCCAGCTATTATTTATTGTTTCTTTTGAAGCTAACTAATGTTTTCAATTTGATTTTTTACATTTTCTCAAAAAAAAAATTTATTCTTTACCTCATAATTGGTAAGCAATAAATGCTATTAACTAACTGCAAGAATAGGAGAATGATCAATGAGCACCACTATGTGAAACAGATAGCTTTCCACACAGGGATATATAAAAAATATTAACATTGTTATAAATTTTCTCATTAACAAAATTATAATATTAATTTTTAAGATATATGCTCCTCAAATGTTCTATGTTGAGAAATTTACTTCTCAAATTATGTGAATTGTTGGTATATTTTTATTTTCTAAATCTTCTAAAACCCAGTTAAGTTACCACCCTCCGTTAGTTTAAAGGAATCAAAAATAAATATTTTGATTTTTATTGTAAGTATCATAATTTTTCTTTAAAATTTTAACACTACTCTTCTCTCCTTTCAACTTTCTTTCCCGGTCTAAGCCTTCCGTTCAACCTCCTTCCACGCAAACATTCATCCCTTCTCTCCTTCTCCATTCCCGTCTTTATTTAAAAAAAAAAACCTCATTTCTATGTTGAAGGCCTTTCATCTCATCATCAAATCCTCTCAAAAATTCTGAAATTGATCAAATAACTTCCTTGAACTCAAACAAACACAAATTTCAAAATTGATAGAGAAGGAGAGCAAAGTAGTGGAATCACAATCAAATCAAAAAGTAGAGAGGAATGGTGGAGGTGGAGGTAACGTGGTTGTCATCAGCGACGAGATCAAGCAGAAAGGATAAGTGGTGGAGATGGTGAAGCTCATGGAAATTGATGGTGGCGGTGGTGACACAAAGAGGGTAAACTATGAAAAAACTTCATTTTATGTTAAAAATGCATCAATAATTATCCCAGACTATGTTACATGTACTCTTCGTCTATAAATTAACGAGTTGACTATTAATATTCTTTTTTTTTCCTTCTGTTTTACGCTTCGCCAATAATCACAACCTTGACAATGCTACTAAAGGTGCGAGAAGAGGGGGCAGGGGCGCCAATCACCAATGTCTATCGCCATGGATGTTGCTCATTATCAAAAATGAGTTAGGAGTGCTTGTTCTTAATACTTACTTATTTGTACTTGTTCTTAATAGTGACTTTTTTCACTTTTTTTTTAATCATCGCGTTCTAGCAAAGATTGTTGGATCACTCTCCTTCGTATCATCGAAGATGCTTGTGGTTGTCTTTGAATCTATTCAAGGATTTGGTAGGGGATGCTATTGTGTGCTCGTCGATCTTCTCCTCGTAGCCTAATTACATTCCTCCACTTTCGTGGTTTGGGAATCCATTCTTCAAAGCCTTGGAATTCAGAGCATTCCTGAAAACATAGATGACTGGTGGTCTTTGTTGAAAGGGATTGGATGTCAGTCGAAGATATCTAAGAAATGAAGCAGAATTTGATTTTTAACTTCTCAAGTGGAGTGGAGGAGAGGTGGAGTATGAGTGATACACAACAATCTACTCCAGATTTAAGCACTGTGAGGTAAAAGGCGACTGACTTTGATGGTTCTGTAGATATAAAAGGAAACATAGCAGCAGCTTGTGTGATCAGGGATTTAAATGGGGTCTTTGTTGCTTCCTGCTGGAGTCTATTTCGAGGGTGCATTAGTTTTTGAAGTTCAACTTCGTGCACTTTGGGAATGTACGAAAATTGCTCCTCAGCAGCTTGGCGATCGTTCTCTTTGGTTGGAAGGTGATTCATTAGAATTCTGTTTTTTTTTTTTTTTTCTAGGTAACTTAAACGCTGACGGGATTTACCGGCGACCTCTGAGAAGCAAACCCTAGGCCACATTAGGAGGAGAAGAAATGTGCGCGAAGCAGTGTTCGAACCGGCGACCGTGAGAAGCATTGTGCTCTAACCAACCCAGGGCAAGGACACCCGTGGGGGAACGAGAGGTGATTCATTAAACGCTGTCAAAATGATGAATCAAGTAAATGATCTGCAGAAGTCCTTGTTTGTAGAAAGAGAGGGCAAAAATAAGAGATAGAGTTTTTTTAACTCTATGACAGGACTTCGGTCAACCGCCCGGTCGACCGACATGCACAAGGCTTGGATCGATTGACCGCTCAGTCGACCGAAGATGATAGAAAGGGAGAGAAACTCAGTTGGTCGGTTGACCGGTCGACCGGTCGACCGGCCTGTCGACCGACAAATCCAGTAAATCCTACAATCTTGCAGAACTTTGCGTCTCAACCGGGCAGTCGGCCACGCACTTGGATCAGTTGACCAGCCGATTTACAATCAAGTCAGAGGTGATTCTGAACACGAACTACTGTGAATTTGGGGGTTTTTTCTGCCTCCTATAAATTGAGGATGTAACCCATTTTGTGATATAAGAGAGAAAAAAATGAGTTCTTAAGAGAACTAATTGTAAATCTTCTTGTAATCTTGTGCAAATCAAATATAGATTTCTCTTTTGCTCCGGGGACGTACGCAATCTTGTTGAATCTTATAAATCTCTGTATCCCTCTCTTTGTGTGTGTGTTTGTGCATCTAGAGTTGTGTTCTTGGGTTGGCCCAGGTTCAAAAAGTAGTATCAGACCTCTAGGCAACGCTTGGACTTTGTTTGGTGGAGTGGATCTTGATTTGAAGCTTGGTTCTTGGAGATCTCAAGCTTTCCAATGGATAAAAATCGAATTTTTATTGTGTTGGATCTCATCTTCTATATTTAGGTGGAGAGATCAATTGAAAATTCTTCTTAGGATTTTACTTGAAGGTAAAAATCCTATCTTTATCTCGTAGATCATTCCCTTATTGTTATACTTGCTTCGTTGGTTGAGTTTGGAGTAGAAATGGCCGAAGAAACATCTGAGAGTATTGGTTCTTTTATTGTGAAGAACATATGAAACTATCACGACATTAAAATTAATGTGGTAAAATTTGATCGGACAAATAATTTCAAATTGTGGAGGTGTGAGGTGTTAGATGCGCTAAATGCGCAAAACTTGAAGGATGCTCTCGAATTACAAGAGAGGCCGGAAGAGATGGAGAAAAAGGTTTGAAAGAAAATGAATAGCACAGCGTATGGAGTGATTAGCTCGTGTTTATCATAAGACCTAAAAAACGATGTGATGAATGAGACTTCTGCAAAAAAAGATTTGGGAGATCCTTGCGAGCAAATATTTGATGAAGAGTGTCGAAAATTATTTGCATTTGAAGAGAGAACTGTATCGTTTCCAGTTGAACAGCGAATGTGGATGTGGTGATTGAGGAGGAAGTCAAATCCTTGATATTGTTGAGCTCTCTACCCGATGAGGGATATAAGACATTTGTCCTCACCTTGATAATTGAAAAAACATCACTGAAATATTTTGCGGTCACTACTGCCTTTGTGAATCTCGAGTTAAGATGGAAGGACAAAGAGTCTTTAAGTGGTACATTGGCGGAGGCATTAGCCGTGAGAGGAAGGAGTCCAAACAAAAAAAGAGAAAATCATGGTAGATCGAAATCGAAATCATGATATGACAATTGTAGTTTGACTTATGATTAATGTGTATTTTGTAAACAAACTGGTCATTGAAAAAAGGATTGTCCCGAGCTTAAGAAGAAGAACAAGCTGAAGGAGAAGTCAGGAAAACCATCAGAGGTGAATGTCGCCAAATCAGATGGGGATGAATCTGATTCTTCTGCTTTCTCACTCTCTATCACATCATCGATATATTACTCAGATGCTTAGGAGTTGTTATTAGACACAGGGGCTACCTATCACATATGTCTCAGGAGGAAATTGTTCTCTAGTTTAGAGAAGTTGGCCAGTGGCACAGTAATCATGGAAAATGCTGCCACATGTCAGATGGTTGGGATAGGTACTGTTCGAATCAAGATGTTCGATGGTATGGGTAGAGATTTGAAGGATGTGAGATATGTTCCTCAGATGATAAAGAAGAACATCATCTTAATTGGAGCTGTGGCGCCGAAAAGACTCAAGGTGACGTTGGAGAATGGAATTCTCAAGGTCACGATGAGGTCCTTGGTTGTGATGAAGGGGATCAGAGACATGAACTTGTATTACTTGAAGGGTAATACTGTCACATGTTCTTTGACAGCTTCAACATATTTTGGGAAGCGGGACGTGACAGATACTTTATTCTACTGACTAGGTGTTGTACACATTAATGAGGAGCTCGCAGAGCAACAGTAGGAGTCTCGAGTTCTCTTTGAGTGGTCATCCGATCTTGGGATATTATTCATGCTTTTTTTTGTTATTCTCGTTGATTTTCTTGACTATCTATAGATTGAACTCAACATTCATTTTATTTGATTTACATAAATAATGTAATCTTGTGTAAAAAAGTATTGTCATATTGCAGTGTTATGATATTATTATAGTAGATTATATCACTTACTCATGTTATATTAGGCTTAACATGTATGTGGGGTATTCTCCTTACGTATGTGCATCGCCGACTCTCGTCACGTGTTACTTTCGCGTATTTTGAGAAGCGGAGCGTGATAAAGATTAAAGGGGAAAAATAAAGTTACGTGAGATATAAAGTAAGTGGCTTAGAATATAATACCAAAGTAAGTGAGAGAGATGTGGAGAGAATTGGGATTTTAAATGAAATAGAGAAAAAAGAATGGGCTCGAAAGAAATTTAAAAGGAAGAGGTCTAGTAAGAAAGTCATAATGAGGAGAAAAAAAAAAAACACTAAAGAGCTAAAAGTAGTTTAAGAAGAGAGAAATCATGGGACCAAAAAAGAAGGGAAAATAAATTTTAAAAAAAAGTGAAGAGAGAAAGAAATGAGATGGTTAAATAGAGAATTTTACATATTTTAAAAAGTCAAGGGGATTTTTTGCAAGGGTTTTTTTTGTTTTTTTTTTGGAGGGGGGGTTGGGCTTTGAAATCTCATGAGGTATTCTTGTCTATTTCATCCAAAATAGACACAAAACGTTGCTCATTGTTATATAACTACAATTTATGGATTATAGTGCTTGCTATTCCCAAGTTAAATTGGTGCCTTCTTGGTCGTATGATCGCATGAAAAGTAACACATAACTGTCAGTTGAAGGGTTTCTACTGGATACTGCACATTGCATAAATGAGAACATGATGGATTGCAACCACGAATCTTAACAATCATGTTAACTCTTACAGGTTATGGCTGCCCTTCTCACAACTCAAGAGAGTAATTGGTTCCTTAAGTTGATGTGTCTGCCTTCCATCTGAGATATATTTGTGAAGTGGCAACGTGGAGGAAACTATAATCAGTATAACGACTGTGCAACATTCTTAACAGTAACTGTAGTTAAGTGGTCGGGGAAGTAGAGGAACCTAAATCCTTGGATTAATATTTTCAATATAGAGCTCAAATATATAGAGCTCAACTTGGCAACATAGAATTCTTCAGGCATATAAATGGTGACCCTCATTCTCGACGTAGGAAATTTTGCACTATACCAAAATGCGACATTTTTATTCAAAATTTATAATCTCCGAGGCCTGTATCATAGATTCATAGTTACATGCACTTAAGCTGTAATTGTTTTGTGGGTTCACCTGGAAACTAAGAAAGTAATTCAACAGCAATCACACACACACACACACACACACACACACACACACAGAGAGAGAGAGAAGAGAGAGAGAGAGAGAGAGAGAGAGAGAGACTGTACGGCAATTCAAAATGCAAGAGGTATTTCCACAACCGACTGAAACCCTGCAAAGCTTACCCTGGACTGCAGTGTACAGGAAGCAACATAAGAAGGTAATCCTTTAGCTGAATTTTCTTTAACATTATATACTTTTTAACCTGTTTCCAATATCGCGCGTGCCTTTTTGCAGCATCAGGATATTCATGCTGAAGCCATGAAGAAGAGACGTCGGGCTCCCATAAACCTTATTCTAGGTCAATAGTCGGAGCTACTTTGGAGGTGATTCAGAAGAGAAGAACTGAGAAGGCAGAAGTCCAACTTGTTGCTCTGTGCTAATTCATCAACGATATGCGTTTACTGTTGGAGCCTTGGAACACTGGCCTCTTGTCTCAGAAAATAGATATAGCTGGTTGGGCTGCACAGTTCAAAGACTTGTGTTTCTGGATTTTTATCATCAAAAACACAATTTATGATGATTCATGTGCTATTTATTCCATCAATGAATGTCACTTTAATTTAATTGAATCGAATGGGATCAGGTGACAAGTTTGGGAATGTGTTGGTTTTAAATTAAACTACCAAGAGAGCTAACAAGATTGGGAACTTCCAGGGCATCAACAACGGGCGTGTTTGGTTGCAAGGAAGTGGGCGGAAGTAAGAAAATGGAGAAGTATAATTGCTCATTTCCCTATCTATCCAAATACCGGAAAAGAAAAATAAGAAAATCCCTTTTCCTTCTCTCTTTTCTCTTTTACATATTCCTCACTTTCAGAGTGTTACAATTAATTTTGTGATCATGTAAATCTCATTTGTAATAAGTTGTAACACAAAACAGTTAATTTTTTTATCATGTAAATCTCACTTGCATTTTAATAACAATTCATTTTAATTTTTCTTAATTATTTTTATTTGAATATTATTTTGTGATCGTGGTCAACTTTTTTACTTCCACTTCCACATTACTATCCAAACACCGAAAAAGACATAACATTTTTCAAACTACACTTACCAACAGCATTCAAACATCAGAAAACTTACTAATCAATCTTAAGTTCCAAAGGGAACTATTACCACTTCCTCACTTTCTCACTTTCTTACTTCCACCCTCAGCCAAATAGGTCCAACATGAATATTGAATGTAGCAACTGAAATTTATCAAGACTTGAATGTTACTGACAGAGATTGGACATGTAGCTATTTGTCATATTTCATGTTTCGCCTTGAAGTGGCGATCCCACTTCTCTCTACCTGTATTCATACACAATTTTGGCATTTTCTTTAGGCAAGAACCCTAATAAGATCAATCATGTTGGCCCTCTTGATGAAACGTGCCTCAGTACTTGCTAGCATGAGGTGAGATTCTGTAGGGCTGTAAACTTCACCATGAGGGATAACAGATATCTAGCTTCTTTGCTGATTGAGTTAAACTGCCATGCAATGTGAGTTGCAAATGATTCGGATTAGTCTTTAAAAAGGCAAAGTGATGGGGATCCAACGAGGACTTGGAGAACTTATCCACGTAGGAGTGCCTGGATTGGAGCCTGATCTGATTAGGAGGAGTATTAGTTTTATTAATCTATTTTATTATTATTATTTCTTTCTTTTAAGGAGTTCTTTTTTTGATTAAGAGTATTATTTCTTTTAGTGGTTTCTTTTTATGATTAGTGCATGTGGCATATGCCTATAAATTCACATGTATTATTTTGTTTTGAGATTATTGAGCAATTGAAAACTTTTGAAGCTATAAAATGTTGCTTTGAATCTTTGAGTTTGAAATATAAAGTGGGAGAGCTATTCTCTTAAATGTGAAGCCTGAATTTCTATCTTTGATGTGATGTCATAAACCCCTTGTATTTCCTCAAATCTAGCACAATCTTAATTTCTTTCTCAAATCCACCACAATCGTTAGTTTCTCCCTTTCGTCCTACATCATATTGGTATCAGAGCTAAATTCTTAAATTCTTTCACAAAAATCTCAAAATCTTATTAGATTTAAAATTCTTCTTCTCTCGTAGTTTTCTTTGAAAAAAATTAAATATCTTCTTCTCCAATGGTTTTCTTTGATCAACAAAAAAAATAAATAAAAAATATTGTTCAAAGTCCCTGAAAATTTCAAAGGTTAATCTTCAACCTGTCACACTTAAAACATTAAACTTTTCTCTCTTTTTCTCCTAGCCGACAACCCAAACGCCACCCTTCATTCTCTCTCTCTTCCCTC
This sequence comes from Agave tequilana, assembly GCA_038442645.1. Lineage (NCBI taxonomy): Eukaryota > Viridiplantae > Streptophyta > Magnoliopsida > Asparagales > Asparagaceae > Agave > Agave tequilana. Next base: position 58,506 of record JAVJIF010005915.1, on the reverse strand, counting down.
GCCGCACGAGACCGACCTCGCAACCCGAGAACTCAGATTGTTGATAGCCACACCTCCGACCTCAACAAACCTCGTTGTCAAACTCAGCTGCCGACCACCTCCTTCAACCTTGCATATAACACGTAGCAATGGTTGTTATCAATCTGCTACGGATTTGCATAAAAGCTCGCATGAGTTTGCAGTGGGAGAGAGGTGACACTGAAAGTGCGACCTGAGAGGTTCCCTACCGGGACATGGAAGAAACTTCATGCTCAACGTACAGGTCCTACATGGTCTTGCGGAGGATTGAGTTAGACATACCATCGGAGCTTGAAATTGACCCTGATTTCAACTTTGAGGACTTGATTACTCATAGTGCTCCGTTCGACTACGCTATCGTAATTCTTGACCTATCATCATTAACAACAGCAGACTCACAACACTTTCCTATTCGTCCCTCGTCGCCGCCACAGAGGGAGACATTAGACCAATGAGATTGAGGGCTTTCTGCGGGATAAGGCGATCTCGATAGCCGATGATAGATATCAATGCTATTTGATCCATTGGAGAGGACATTTTGACTCTGACTGTATATGGGTATAGACCGAGGAGCTTCAACAACTCAACCGAACTTACTTGACGAGTACCATCACCACCATTCATCAGTGGCGAATGTTTCTGACTCGGAGAGAGTTAATGGGGATCCAATGAGGAACTGGAGAACTTATTTACGTAGGAGTGCCTAGATTGGAGCTTGACCTAATTAAGAGTAGTTTTATTAATCTTTTTATTTTTATTATTTCTTTTATGCTTAGGAGTATTATTTCTTTTAGGAGTTATTTTATGATTAGTGCATGTGGTGTTGTAATATTTTATTTTGAGATCAGTGAGCTAGTGAAAACTTCTGAAACTATAAATTATTTAATTTGAATTTTTGTGTGCAAAGCATAAAATAGGAGAACGGTTCTCCTATATGAAATCCGAATTTCTATCACCTAAACCCCTTCTTTCCTAAACTTACCATAAACCCTAATTTTTCCGCCAAGCCTACCACAAACTTAGTTTTTCCCCCTTCTGTCTTACTTCATGAAGATATGAGATGTGTCCTATTATGATGCGAGACAGAAAGCCTCACATTTTTATTTCTTCTGTTTTTCCTAAGTTGAAATTTATAAATATCATCAAATTATAAAAAAAAATAGAAAGATAAATAGATTTAAACAGATGTACACATGGATAGCCTTTACTCTAGCAAAATCCAAGATATATTTAACTTTTTGCACTTGCTCTTTTAGTTCTACCCCGCGTTTCTTTACGCAACTAATGTAGGAGTGCAAGGCAACAAGCGTAGTAGAATTCGTATTAGTCGACTAATTAAAAGTAGTCGACTAATTCAATCTCAGTAATCGACTAATATGGCTCAACAGAGAGTTGGGAAGTTTTCTAGATTTCTTACTAGTCGACTAGTCCCTAGTACTAGTCTACTAGTACTGTTACCGAGCTACTATTCGATTATGTTTAGGATCTCGTTTTAATTCCAGATTATTTTTATTTTAGCTTTCTAGTTAGATTAGACTACTACCTTTAAAGCATATGTAAAGGCCATTATATTCTTTGTTTTGTACACACAATATTTTTAAAAAATTAATTGAGTTTTTCCTCTTAAATTGTTCATGGATTCGAATTGTTATCTTTTACTCGTGGATTCGAGTATTATCCTACATAAAGGTTTCTTCCAAGATTCATTGACGCTAGAACAAGATCTAGCCGGAATTTTCGCTTCCTCATCAGTGTCAGCAACAATATATTTTCAATTGGCTGATGTTAAAAGACCCTTTTTATGCTGGCTTATGACATCTGCACCTCACTTACAAGTAAAATGAGGCATGCCATTGCATTTTGCACCTCATATGTTGAAAGTGTGCCTTCTGGTTCCGAGCACCTCACAGGCATGGTTCATTTACGCACTTTTTAAACAATGGTATCGATTCACATCAAGCTTTTTGTCTTCTACGTCCTTCTGGTTCTCTCTCGTGTGATGGGTTAACATCCGAAAGTGATCACGTTGACGACCATAATTGTGATGCTCTCATTAGCAGCAGATTTTCTACCATCAGTTAATCATCCAAGCCTTCAAATTAAGTTGGGCAACCTCCCACAACTCCTACACTGTCAACTTTGTATGTACTAAATGATTGCTTTCCAGTACCACAACCTGTCAGTATCTGTAACCTATTACTTCAGTCACTAATAAGCATCATCAATGATACTCTTGTAAGGCTTTGGTGAAGTTATAAATTGCAACTGTTGGCATATGGATTCTTCTTCTTCAGCACACCATTTATTGCACAGCTGTTAGGGGATGCTGCTGGTCCACAGATATGTTGAGAGCTTGAAATATGAATTAGTTAGAACAGGTTACAGTTTAATTCTGTTTCTGCAGTGAAATCAAGGAGAGGATCAAGAAAACAAAGGACGAGAAGAAGGCTAAGAAGGCCGAAGTGTTGGCCAAGACGAAGATTCAATCCAAGAACATGCCGAAAGCGGGGAGCAGCAGAAGGCCCTAAGCTCGAGCTTCTTCTCTATAAAGGAGAAGCTCATCCCATAGAGAGCACAACAAGTTCAAACTATATAGGAGAAAATTAAAAGTAGAAGCTCAGCCTCTCCTAATGAATGAAAACTTTGAGAGCTTCATTACTACATTAATTCACCTTTCCTTGTGCAAAGAGAGAGAGGTGGTCCTAATCGCCATAAATACCTGCGATAAGTTCCTGTTTGAAGTTAAGGAGGTCCATCTGTATTGCCATAAACAGACCATGCTCGTGTTTTTAGTGTGGTGTTTGCTTCTCTGTAACTGTTGGCAATGGGGGATAATATGATATATGTCTGAATGAATTAGGGATCCGAATTATGAATATGGTAGCACTAAACTAAATTGTTATTCTGTAATGAGACTAGAGGTAGGCCTAACATATTTTTTGGGTCAACTTCCTCGCATAAGTTCTAAGTAATGTGAATGTGGATTTCGTATTACCATCAGGAGCAAGGTCTCGCTTGGTGGTAACAGGATGAAACCAGATTATGGGAGATTTCAGGTACAGATCAAGCTTCATCGTTTGTGAAAGAAAGATGAATACAAGGGTTTTGTGTTCGCTTGTTTGAAAGACACTCCCTACACTTGCATTTTTGTCAAGAGGAATTTTTAACCTGATCTATTTGTCTCTTGAGTAGACATGATGCAAGCACATTAGAAGTAATGTAACCACCCAAACGCCATGGGATTGAGGTCTCGGACGAAAATGAGGCAAGATGAAAATGCTAATTTTGCAAGATCCTTGGCATCCCTTTACATGGTTATGTTTAGTATTCAAATTTTGCATTTCACCGCATGAAAACATAAAGTTAAGGAAACGTGAATGTAACGATTGAGGAAAGGGACAGCCTTGATAAGTATTAACAATGATTTGTACAGTAATTAACAAGCCTCATACAACTGCGACAGAATCAACGTCTAAAAATCACCGAAATAACAATAACTTGTACAGTAACTGTCAAATTTTGGCACAATCAACAATTGTTCTGCATTTTGCCAGGAAAAATTACTGAAATATTGCAACAATAACTCAACAAACTATAGTAAATATAAGAAAAATTGGCAAGAGTTGACGACCTGTTGCGCACTCCACCAAGCTGACTTACGGTGTCAAGCTTGAACTGGGGACCCTTGACGCTTGACGGGTCCAGGAAACCAGTAACTGAACAATGCAAACAGCAGTCGCTGCCACCATGACAAAGTGGATCTAAAATCTCTCCCAGCACCGCCGGTGCTTAATGAAGAATCACCCCCCATATTTTCAAGCATTGCATGCCCAGATCTAGGGCACATAATGATACAAAGTGTCATATGCCTTGGGATTTCTCATCGTCGTCCCCTTCCTCTGCCCCTGCCATGGCCACCTCTCCCTCTGCCACCCCGCCCTCCCCGACTACTATAGAACTCTGATATATTTGGCCTCAAGCCCAATGATTGGACATCCCTCCTTTTCTCCTCTTGAGGCTCCTCGGCCTTGTATTTCTTTGAGCTTCTTGAGAAGAACGAGATTTCTCGAGAACCACCTGGACCCAACTTCGCATCAGTAGCAGGGCCACCAGATGCCAGCTGCTGTTCCTGGAGAGCAACCCTCTCGCCAAGAGGAAGAGCATCCTCCTATGCGGGGAGATGCTGTTCCAGAATGCTTCAGCATGGCGTTCATCCTTCACTTCATATAATCTGGAATTTGCGTAAGCAGATTGTCACAATGCATGTCTAAATATTTTTTGTGAAACAGTAAACTACAAAGTAAACAGGCGAAGGGTTTTAGATAAAACATCTGACTCACATCAGCAACTTACATATATAATATATTTTATTGAGTAGGATGGATAAATGTTCTATGAGAATTCAAGGGTAACATGATGACCATGTGATATCACTCTGGGGTGGCGGAGATTTTCTGCTGCGAATGCTTAGACAGTCGATCCACACCACAAGTGAGAGTATGTGTTTAAGGTGTAAGTGCAAAACAACAAACATTACACTGACAATAGATGGAGACACGATATTTTTAAGTGGAAACTCAAATCGAGAAAAACCACGAGGATGCGGAGGAAAATTCACTATAACTCGTCGGTTTTCAGGAATTATAGGTATGTATTGATATTTCTTTGAGTTAACATTGGATGGAAGGCCCAAAAGCCCCTTTTCGCTGGAGAAGGTCTATTTGTACTGAACTCTTTCCTCTCTAGCGGATGGAACGCTGGCGAGATATGTGTAGCTGTACGATCTTCAAGTGCGGATTTGGTATAACGACCGGGATTGCTGGCGTAATGGCTGAGATTGCATACAGGAAATTTCGTCACATCCATAACTGTCCGCCTTGAACGCATGGGTGTTACACATCTTTAACGTGGGAGAGGAGAGGCGACATGATTGCAGGCGGAGTTCTCAACGGTTATTACAGAAGACTTCCGGGTGAAGTCGAGGATGTTGGACTGTAGGTGACCACGGAGGGTGATGCTTCCGGAACGCACGCGGAGGGGGGGTGGGTTTGGGTGACAGAGTTTTGAAGGTTGACTTAGGTTTGGGCTGGAGTGATTATGAGAACTGTGGATGCTCTCCGGAGGGTCCGATGTGACAGTTGATTATTGTGAAAACTTCAAAAGAGGAACTTGGTTGCTTAGACACGTGTCAGCATCTTACTGAGGCTCAACTTTTTACCACTACATCCCCCCGCTCTTTCGCTGGTCGAACCCTGTAAGAGGGAAATCGAAAGAGCAGAGTTGGTTGAGATTTTTGAATGCCTTAAATTCTTCTGGATATTGGCGAAGGGGAAGATCTAGTCCATTAATGCAAATCTTTGAGATTTCGCCTGAAAATTGCGCATCTGAATGACAGCTGATGTGTCAATTGATTATATTGGCATGAAATCTGTGACTGGCGTTTTTTCAAATCCTGACGTCATGATGACTGAGATTGTATGGCAGAGGCGGTTGATATCCTGCAGATTTGGTTGACCGGTGATCTTGAAACGTGGACCGACTTTTTTGAGGATTAGAAATTTGAATTTAGAATGTTTCGACCCCCTCCATCTATTAATAGGGTGGAGCCCAATCGTGAAAATTGCTTGTTTTCTCTGAAAGAGTCCTTGTTTTCAAACTCTTTGCTCTAGTGGGTTATCATATCGTTCTTCGTCTTTGCTCGATGGATGAAAGAGAGGAAGAGAACGGAGATAGATAGTGGGAACTGTGGATGCTCTCAAGAGGGTCCAGTGTGACAGATTAAGTTCATTGTTACGAAAACTTCAAAAGAGGAACATGGTTGCTTGAACAAGTATCAGCATCAGGTCATTTTTTGACCACAACACATGCCCTCCACTCTTTTGCTTGATGAAGCCTGTAGAGAAAAGTCGGAAGAGCATAATTGGTTGAGATCTTTGGATGCCTTAAATTCTTCTGGATATTGGAGAAGGGGAGGATCCGGCCCATTAATGTGAATCTTTAGAATTTTGCCTAGAGATTATGCGGCTGAATGACAGCTGGCGTGTCGATTTATTAGATTGGCATGAAATCTATGACTGACATCTTTCCAAATCTTGGCGCCATGATGACTGAGATTGTGTGGCAGAGGCGATTGATATCCTACAGATTTGGTTAATCGATGATTTGGGATGTTGACAGACTTTTTCGTGGATGCGATTTGAATTGGGGACATTTCGACTCCATCTATTAATAGGGTGGAGCTATATGGTTGAAATTGTGTCTTCTTCTCTGAAAAAATCCTTGTTTCCAATCTCTTTACTCCTGTGGGTTGCTATATCGTTCTTCTTTTTTGTTCGGTAGAGGAAAGAGAATGAGGGTAGAAATGGTGGGAATAGTTGTCATGCTCTTGTTGTTCGGAAGTCTGCTTGGCGCAAAATATCAATCTTCGCGATGAGCTTGTCGCAAAACATCAATTTTCGAGAGAAGGCTCTGCTACAGGGAAGGATAGGTAGGGCTTCCACTTTGACCTAGTTTGTTCGTCAGATCTCCGATCGGATCAATTCAGCTCTCATCTCAGGGTTCAGTGTTGTTCTTTCTTGGTGGTGTGTATGAGTTAGGAGTGGGGGCTGTCCCGGACAGTCACGAAGGTGGATCCGCTTCCATCACCATCTTTCATGTCTTACAATCTTCACTCCGATCGAGGGCTGCTGTTTCGCGCTTGGAGACTCTCCTCGTAGTGAGCAAAAGGAGGGGAGAATGGGGGGTATTCCTCGGGTTGTCGCCAATGAAGCACTCCTTCCAGAGCTTCGACCTCTTCCTCAGAATAAAGGGTCGGTGATGTGATATCATCACTTGCTTGTATGTCTTGTCGGAGTCCGTTTGGCTTCCTAAGAGGTATGTTTCAGGCGGAGAGGAGACGATTCTTAATCCGAATGTTCTCTTACTTTTGTGAAGGAACCTCTTGGAGCTTCCTCCATGACCTTTGGTGATGGTGTGGCATGAACAATAAGAGCGTGCCTCCGTAAAGTGTTCTTCGATAGGCGATCGTCATTTGCTTCAGCATCGGGGGCCTGTTTAGTAGGGCTGGATAGATAAGAGCTAGATCATTTATTTATTTTTAAAAGTGTACACATAAATGTGGCATAATCTCGTATTACTCATATTAGTTGTAATGAAATAAATTTAAAGTAATATAATCGGAATAAAAAGATTTGAAATAAATATGTGTTTGGAATTAACCGTGTCTCTCGGAGTGCATGTCTTTAACTCTGAGATATTTGACTTACCTTGTGGATGGTTTGGTAAGCTTGTGGTGTTCCCAACTGAGGTTAGTCCAATCAGCGGTACCTGCAATTTTTTATCCTCCGAGTGGGAGAAATCCCAGCTGCGGAGTTAGATTCATGTATGCTTCATGTACGGGTATGACTCATCAACAGAGTTGTGACCTTGGGACTCTAAGAGTGAAAAATTCCTACAATAGAGTTGGGTCTTCGAGTAGGGAAATTCCAATAATGGAGTGTGAAATTTGGTAGGACTCCAAGTGGGAAAAATCTAAACTGCGGGGTGCTGATGTGATGATGCGCATATAAACATGCAATGATGCTACTCGAATTAAATGTCAGATGCAATATTATAAGAAAACGGAAGGCGTAAATTAGATAGTTTGGGGCGACAAGATTGTGTACGTTTAGCTTTTAATCACATGAAACTAGTACATGGAGGGATAAACCAAACAAGAAAATCCTCATGTATATACCATGTGTCTCGCGCGATTATAAGCTAGACATACACAACCTTACCATCCCGGGATGAGTAACACATGCACACATTCACAAAGGTGATGTTCGGATAATACCTGGGCAACTGTACTTTCTCCGATACAATTGATTCCTCCAGCCTATAATCACACGAAACTAGTACGTTTTAGGGGTAATCCAAACAAGAAAACTCTCATATATATCACGTGTCACGTGTAATAATAGGCTCTCTAGTTACCTATAAATTGGAAAAAGGCCTAAAGTAGGGGTATCACCCATCGACAAATTGCATGTGTCAACTTCAAGTGGGGATCCCAGCAGCGGGGTGACAATCCGGATCTCCGAGTGGAAAAAATCCCAACAACGGAGTTGGGCCTTCAAGTGGGGAAAATCCAGCAGCGAAGTCGGGTTCACAATCCGAGTGGGAAAAATCCCATCAATGGAGTCGTCACCTCAGTAAGGGCCTAAAGTCGGGTATCACCCATCGACAAGTTAGATGCATCTACTTAGTGGAAAAAATTCCTGCGACGGAGTGACGATCTGGACATCCGAGTGGAGAAAATCCCAGCAGCAGAGTTAAGCCTCCGAGTGGGAGAAATCCCAGAATCGGAGTTGGGTTCACAATCGCTTCCGAGTAGAGGAAATCCCATCAGCAAAGACATGACCTCCGTAAGGACCTGAAGTGGGGGTATCACCCATCGAATCAATGAAAGATTACAACTCAAAAATCCTGATCACAAGAGAGAAGATATTCAAGCTCTCAAATCTTCTCTTTATTTAAGGTTGGGTCCTTTGCATAGCGATGAAAAGTGAATCTTATTTTTCGTTGACCGGGTGAGCGTCAAGCTCTTCGAGAAATCTTCTCCTTGAATCACGGATGGAGTAGCACAACTCCTATCCAATGCAATCTCAAAGAGACTTGGGCAAAAACTTGAACTCAGCAAGTTGGTGTAGAAGAGTTGAACTCTTTCTCCGTCTTCCTTCTCTTAGTTCGACTGGCCAAAAAAAATCCCCGACTCTTAATAGCAAACTGGGCTATTTATGGGGGTTTTAGGGGTAAAACTGTCCCCTAAAAACCCTCCATAATGGGAGTTAACTCCCCTGATTACGTGGTAGTAATTGACCCGATAATAAGGGCAGTTACAACTGAAACGCAGGGCTCTTCCATAGTAGAAACACGGGCTTCGAGCTCTGCGTTTTGGCATTGCAGTGAAGCTAAGGACGCGGGCTTTGAACCTCGCGTTTTGACACTGCGGTGTCGTTGATACGCGAGCTTCGAGCTCTGCGTCTTGGCATTGCAGTGAAGCTGGGGACGCGAGCTTCAACCCCCGTGTTTTGACTCTGCACGAGTGGCTCTGATTAACCTCGCGTCTAAAGTATAGACTCTGCTCTCTGATGACTTGTCCTTAGTGATTTTTAGACAGACTACAACAGTGATTTAAGCCTGGAGTTGGTCGTTGAGCCACCTCAATGCCTCCTGCTCATGAATGGCATTCTTGCGGTCGAGAGTCGCCTGCTACCGATTGCGATCTGATAGGACGTGTTCCTTCATCTGCTCTTTCATGTCAGCGAGTATCTATAGGAGCTGGTCTCCGTGCCTCTGTGGTGGTTGGACACTGGCAGTTGATCCTTAAGGTGAGGAGCCGGTGTTCTCGGAGGTATGCGACTGACCGTTGAATGGTGAAGGGGACGTGCCCCTAGCGGTTCTGATGACCTTACCTTTGGATGTTACGTCGCTGACGACTCGCTTTCTTGGCCTCATGGTCGATCTAGAAAAGGCTTTTTGAGGAAGGTTTTTTGAGTTTTTAGAGGAGATATCTTGAGTGTAAAGACTCAGATCTCAATAAAAGCACCATTTTATGGCGGAGATTTTCCGTTGTGAGTGATCAGACGGTCAATCTATACCACAAGCGAGAGTATGTGTTTAAGGTGCAAATGCAAAATAAGACATTACACAGACAATACATGAAGACACGATATTTTTACGTGGAAACCCAAATCGAGAAAACCAAGAGGAGAAAAATTCACTATAACTCACCGGTTTTCAGGAATTTACAGGTATGTATTGGTATTTTTTAGTTAGGATTGAATGAAAGGCCCAAAAGCCCCTTTTTCGTTAGAGCCAGTTGCTCCCTAAGGTGAGGAGCTGGTGTTCTCGGAGGTATGCGACTGACCGTTGAATGGTGAAGGAGACGTGCCCCTAGAAGTTCTGATGGCCTTACCTTTGGATGTTGTGTCGCTGACGGCTCACTTTCTTGGCCTCATGGTCGATCTAGAAAAGGCTTTTTAAGGAAGGTTTTTTGAGTTTTTAGGGGAGATATCTTGAGTGTAAGGACTCAGATCTTAATGAAAGCACCATTTTATGGTGGAGATTTTCCGTTGTGCGTGATCAGACAGTCGATCCATACCACAAGCGAGATTATGTGTTTAAGGTGCAAGTGCAAAATAAGACATTACACAGACAATACATGAAGACACGATATTTTTACGTGGAAACCCAAATCGAGAAAACCACGAAGAGGAAAATTCACTATAACTCACCGATTTTCAGGAATTACAGGTATGTATTGTTATTTTTTAGTTAGGATTGGATGAAAGGCCCGAAAGCCCCTTTTTCGTTAGAGAAGGTCTATTTATACAGAACTCTTCCCCTTCAGACGGATGGGGCGCTGACGTGATACGTGTAGCTGCACGATTTTTATGTGCGGATTTGTTATAAGGGCCGAGATTGTTGGAGTGATAGTTGAGATTGCATGCAGGAAATTTCGTCATCATCCACAACTGTCCACCTTGAATACATGGGCGTTACACGTCTTCAACATGAGAGAGGAGAGGCGGCGTTATTGCAGGCGGAGATTTCGACGGTTGTTACTGGGGACTTCCGAGTGAAGTCGGGAATGTTGGACTGTAGGTGACTCTGGAGGGTGATCCTCCAGAACAGGAGATTTGCTCCAGAATGGCTCTGGGTGGCAGAATTTTGGAGGTTGACTTAGGTTCGGGGTGGAGTGATTATAAAAAATATGGATGCTTTCGGGAGAGTCCAATGTGACGGAAGAAGTTGATTGTTGCGGAAACTTCAAAAGAGAAACTTGGCTGCTTGGATACGTGATAGCATCTTGCTGAGGGTCAATTTTTAATCACTACACACTCACATCAGATAAGTAATTTGTTATAAGAGACGCTATAAATTTGTCCTTGAAGTCTATACCATGATGTGGTATCTATTCCATCCTCCACATAAAATTCCCCAGAACTACCACCAAAAGGAAAAGAAAAGAAAATTCCTCATTTGAGTCAAAACGGTGCCAACTGAGTTTAGGTTATTCTGAAAGGGTAGGGAAGGGGGTGTGATACTGAACATCAAAATTTGTATCTCATTGTAAAGCTTGCAAATATAGGCCTGGTCGACTGGTAAGGTTAAAAAAAAAAGGAAACAGAGAGACAAGACGAAAAAAATCAAGTTACTCCTCTCATAGGATCCCTAACCAAAATGTGGGGTTGGTCTGTGTGTGTGTTGGCGGTGGTTGGGGGGGATGACCTGATAATAAAGAATGAGACAGGATTTGAGAACCAAAATTCAACATGATATTTTTACTTCATTAATAAACGCTAAAATGGGCCAGAAACAAATAAATATTCATTTATCAGAAGAGAGAAACCGCAACTCTTGACATAGTTAATTATAGTTTATCTATAACCTTCTTTTTTTCCCAAAAAAGATGCTCTCTCTCTCTCTCATCCGTTCACCACTCTTCTTATGCAGAGTAAATGGAGGAAAGGTGCAAAATGAAGAGTGTACTAGATGGGTAAATTAAGAAACATTGGAGTCTAGCATCTCTATTTAAAAAACATTCCACAAGGCCACTTGGCACGCCTTGTGTAACAAACACCATGGACTGCACATTTCAGTGAATAAAAGGAATAAACAAAGGGTGGAAAGTCTGAAACAACTAGGTAATCTGATATCACGTCAGAGGACCACGTCAGAGGACCACTAGGTATATCAAGCCAACTCATTACTCTCGCAACACCTAGCTCGGGCAATCCAGTACCTACCTTCTCTTTTACATGGTATTTATTGCTTCCAAAAACTGCTGAGACACTTGAACTATCTTAATAGGCCACTCTTCCAACACACCTGTACATCCAATTCAATTAAAACAAACTCTCTTTGATGTTACCTATAAGCTTTCTTCACCCTATATGTAACACAAGTGAATACAATTAACCTGAGATAGACTTGGCTACTTTATGAAGAATTAGAGCTGAACTCTTCCCATTCAAATTCAATGTTAGAAGTCAAAAGAACATCCAGTCCATTAAAATTTATCTATATCATTTGAAGTGTCTTAAAACAAAAAAAGTAACGGTTTTGAAGCTTTGTTGCATATGCATCGACTAAGCAAAAAATAGACGGCCAAAATAGAGAGTTACTTAGTTAACGGTCTAGAATGTTTTGTACCTAACAAAAATTAGTGTGTAATCACTTAAAGCTTTTACATCTTAATCAAATAGTTGGATTGAGAATATATATGCCCCAAACCAATATATATGCCCCAAACCATATATCTAAGCAACATGCTATTTCCAACCGCCCATTTTGTGCCCACTTGATGTATTAAAAAAAACTTAAAGGCACTTGATTTTATATTCTATAAGCACTTTAACCGTATAGATCAACTTTAACTAAGTGGATCTTTTGTTTGATTGGCCTAACGGTGAACTAGAATGGTAAGGGTTCAGCTTCTAATCCTTCCGAGAATAGCCAAGTCTATCTCCAATTAACTTTATAAGATATTAACAAAGATGCTCATTTGTTAGGTATGAAGTTGTAAGAGATGAAAGGAAGCAAGATGTAGTGGCCATAGCACAATGTCTACACGACAAGTACATCAAAATGGAAAACAATAAATGGTTTCACAGGGCACCATTAAACATTAAGGCTGAATTTGGTTGCATAATGTGATGGGAAATAAAAGAGATAAAAATAGAAGAAAAAGTAGTTCTTCATTGCAGTTTCACCAACATAAGATGGGAAATATGTTGAACATTACCCTTGAAATGAAACATAAGCCTAAAGATCTTAAGATTCTATTTAGCTCCACAACTGTTACCAATGACTCTGATTCTGTGGACATGGACGAGTGTATTTTGATAGTCTCAGAAAGCCAACAGCAATTCTCCAAAATCATAAAGACAAGGGCATAGTTATGTACATGTTTCGTTTGTGCACACATTCATATCTATCAGATGTGACAAGGGTCATCTCCTCATAATTTAGCAAAATAGAGGAACTCTCAAAAAAAAAAACCCCATTTACTCCTCAAGGTGTCACTCTGATGCTGGTGTCTCCTCCACCACCACCCCTCCCCAAAAAAAAAAAAAAATTAACTCTCATCCTATGTATTCCAATTTTCAACATTTCCTATGTCCAACATGTGACTAATGTTGCTTCTCATAATTCAGTAAAATAGGAAAAAATTCTATAAAAAACCCATTCACTCCTCAGGCAGACATCCACCAGGAAAATAGGGGCAAATATTTAAGGTTTAGGAGTGATTTCCTAGGCATGCTATCTAGGAGCAGCACAATAGGGCAGACTAACTCCTGCTGACTAGCATGGGTAAACCCTTCTCATTTAAAGAGGAGGGGTTTCGTATGCACGTCTGTATGTGCATGCGGGTAGTTGTGTATTTGTTTCCTTTTTCTTTTTGGGTTGGGGTGAGAGGGAGGGTTGAGGGGTGGGTGGTGTTGTTCAACATGATATATAATAACACTTTACAGAAGATATATAGCAATATTTTACCTTCGCAGTTTTGGTGCCCTTCTGTTTCTTTACAACCTTATCAGGCTCCTCATCAGATGACTGAGAGGCTGAAGCACCAGTCATCAAAGCTCTGTTCCTCATCCTCCATAACTGCCTCAAAATGTTCCTCAAGGAGAGAGGATTGCTTCTTGCCAGATTGAGGATGCAAGGAAAGGAACTCAGTGGAATCCTCATCAACCTCAAAGTCCTGCTCAAGAGATCACATGTTACCATATTTCTGACAAAAATAAATCATGAAAACAAGAATCCTGCAACGGCTGAGGTTGAAAGGTTGAAGAGACAAAGAAATAAAAACAATCATACAAGCTTGATAAATACACAACAATCAACCATAAGATCTCCTGTTTGTATTGATCCTTTGACAACAAAGAGCTTCAACTTCAATCCATGGTTGAGAACCAAGCAAAAAGTCGCATCAATCATAAAGAGTACATGTCATTATAAAATAAAATATTTTATGCATGTAAAATGATTTATAATATTATTTTGACTATTATTCTGAAACTATAAGAGAAACTAGTATCAGCACGCGCATGGCACCAACCAATGTATAAGGAACATGTACATCTCTTTTACCATCCATGTCACAAAACCAAGATAGAGATACATCCGTCACCTTGGCAAATGTTTTTGTTTCTGAAATACAAGATTGGACTCTCAATCAGGTGATTTTTAGCAGAATCAAGTAATCACCTTGTACTTCAGAGTGAGGATAACTTTCATGATCTATGTTGCACGAACACGGCAACATTGAAATGGACACGGCAACATTGAAATGGACACATGTCAAATCCTTAAAAATACACAAGATATGTGTGTCCAATTGTCAGACACGACACGACTTCATGATAGAAATGTTTGTGCTACATAGCTCATGATGACTCCCAAATGCAGTTTTGGTGTGAGTTCCACATCATCCAATATGCGATTCTATGATTTCTTATTATTATATACTAAATTTATATGTAGTTCAATATATTGATTACTACTAATATAATTATATTAATTATAACTTAAAATGCGTATTTCTACTATTGTTACTTTTGTTGAATCGATCCATATTATGTTGTTGCATATAAATTATTAAATTAAGTTATTATATATGTATATGGTATATGTGTATATATATGTATATGTATGTGTGTCTGTATAAATTAAGAATAATTCTAAATCAAAAAACTTTACGTGTCCCTAGCACATGCACTTTTCTAGTAACTTAAAATGCAAATAACTACTATTAAAATATTTTGTCAATAAAAATTCATTATCTTGTTATGAAACCAATAAATTAATCTGCCTCTTCACTTTGACCAATAATGTTGAACCTTGGTATTCTAAAGCAAAATTAAGAATTAATTTTAAAAAAACAGCATATAAAAAGATCATTATTTGTATATCGGTAATCAACCATATTGGCAACAATTACAGGTTATGAATATCTGCCCCTCTCCCTTTTCTGAATCCTGACAATCAACTCTAATTACCAGGTAATTATAAACATTATAACAGAAGGACCCCAACAGTTCACAATTTTTTTTTTTTTTTTTTTTGAAAAGAGAAGCTTTGGAAAAAGTTCACTCCAAAATGTCATTGTTATCGTCGGGTTTGATAGAACAGATAAAAAAAAATGTCGTTTTGTATTCAAGTAAAGAGTCGATATGAAATCTAGTCCAGTTCATTCTCTTTCACATCCTAATAAAAAAAATCACATCTTTTCACATCAGAGCAAGATCAGTTCAAGAGAAAGGCCAGCCTTTCATTTTAAAAAAATTGTGCTGAATTTTCAATCTTCGACATGCCAAGGCCAGAGCTCACAGAGCTTGAGTCAATGAGAAATGGAAAAGACAGATCGGGTGCAGAGAGAGAGGGAGAAGGGAGAGGGTGGGAGTCACACCTTTGTATTTGAGAAACACATGGCTCTAGCATATATTTCTTGAAAGGGATTTTGGGCACTCACTCAAGCGGTGAAACGCGTGATTCTAGCCAATAGAATTCATTTTCAAAATCCTTCCCCATTGACACAAACTTTCTAAAATACACACACTATGGACCATAATAAACTAAATTGAACATTGGATTGCAGCAGGTGAAACAGATATGACAGACAATAATGTAACAGATGTGACACACAGAGCTGCATGGAAAACAATGATACATGAAACCAACCTGCAAAATTTGCAACAAAAGCCTTGGCGGTGTTGTTATTGTTGTTTGTTTGGTTTTGTTTTTCATGGATTAGTTTATAAACAAATTGATTAAATTAACACAATCAACCAGATGCAGAGGAAGTACATCCTAACTATATCAGTTCACTATAATCAAGCCAACACATGCCTTGCAAGAAGCCCCGAAATATTTGTTGGTTCCTACCTGTTAGCAGTCCATTTTATACATCTTCATCACTTTATGCAAGGATGTTTTAAAATCCATAAACATCTAGAATTCGTGGTTATTCTTGTCCAGCCCTTTGAAAGGTATTCATGACTTGCCATATACCCTGTAGGGATCCCCAGTAAAACTGTGCTGCAGGGATCTCTAGTAAAATTCTGGGTTTTCCCAGTAAACTTGTGTGCGTGCGTGCGTGCGTGTTTGGTGCAAGCATGAGTGCATGTGTTGCAAATTGCAATGACTTGTAGATATCCAGTACAATTGTATTGCAAGGACTTGTGTGTGTCCATGAAGGTCTCGATGAATGGATTAGTGAAGCTTTCAACTTCCCTGACATAACTGCATAACTTGTACTAATAACAATTTAAAAAAACGAAGCAGAATTCAAGCTTCAGAGGAGTGCATGTGAGTGTGTGCATGTCAATCCCGACAAGAATAATTGGGGTGAGGGTGTACCATGCTGCAAGAAAAAAAATTCATCATTAGGGCAGCTTAGGAGGGATGTATGCTCTGACCATAAACCATATATTCCTTGCCACATATTGTTTCTTAAGGATCAAAAATATACATTATAAAACCTATTCTAATTAGTTCCGCATTCCCAAAACAATGGCTACTTCATCATTTTTGGAGTTGAGAATATTTGGTAATGCAGATATTACAAAAAATCAACAGTAGTATGAAATGAAGATTCCATATAATTAACAAAAATAGTGCCATTCGACAAAATTAAAAAAGAGAGCACTAGTGCAAGCAAGAAATCAATTATTTGCACCTTATTCTCAAACAATGCTTTAAACCGTTCGTCTTTCAAGATGTCGCTAGATAAAGATTTCTTTTTCTTGGATGATTTCTTTTTCATGTGAGGATCATCCACATCTTTCACCTCATTTCTGATTCTTCATTTTCACGAATACGAGCGGCAAGAAGCCGGTTAACTTTGGGTAGCTTCCTCTTGATCTGCAAGACAGAAATTTCAGTGCACATGAACTTGCTGAGGAAAAGGAATAACCACCTTAATCAACAATCCATGAAAGAAGGAATCTACTGTAATACGGGAAGCACGTTCAGCCTCTTATCTTTTCTTGTTTCAGCTTCTCTCTATAGGCTTCATAGACAAATGGATCAGCTGCAGCTTGTGCCTGCATCATAACAAGTATAGTAACAAAAGTTGATTAAATGCCCTTTAGGAGCTGAGAGAATAACCTTAAATAGAACGGAGAATCCAATATAAAAAGATATATGCATTATATAATCTGCAGCAAAATGCTATACCAAAAGGCTATTAGCAATCACTGCAAGTACAAAGAGTTCAAAAATCTGATGTTGATACTTTTTGTACTACTATTGGAGTAGAGTCATGTCAAAAAGACGATAATAAGCAACATACAAAAGAAACTAATGGAAAAGAAGTTTAAAATTCTTCTTTGAGATAACTAAAGGTTGACTGCTACTTGTCACAAGAGTTTAAACCGCATGATCATAAAATATAGATCTACCTGTCTGACACTTGAACCTTAAAGGTTCTACCGAAAGGCCCTATATTTCTCTAAGATGTTACCATGGGAAGGATCTTAGCACCAACCACAGAGGATCTGATCCCTGGTTCTCTGACCATAAAGTATTTGTAAAATTTTTGTGGGCTACCTGACTGAGCTGTTCTCATTTTAAACGGAAGGAGCTTGGAAGAGATGAAGATATAACTAGTGGTAGACTGGTGTAAATGTATAGTAGATGAAATGGAACTACATCAAGAGTACCTATCAATCAGATTTTCTTTATGTTAAAGTTTTATAAGTGAAAACAGAATAATAGAATGCTCAGGACCGTGGGAACCCACACTTGTTAGTCACATAAAGACTTTGGAACCTTAAAACAACAATTGTTAGTAAAAGAGCATTAGGTAGCCAGGTAATGATTTGCGAATTTGAAAAGCATCAACAATAGAAGAAGATCATGAGATAGCCAGTTTGGAATTTGAAATGTTCTTCCCATGAAGCCACGTGACTATAAGGCTTTGATAGAACTTGAACATCCCTCTTTTGATTAATGACTGATAAAATAATGCATGTTTTTGAATGTTAAGTGAAGCATTACCTTCTTATATAATCGATTGTCAATAAAGAACCCGTGCATACAAGCCCTCAGCAGATTGGTGCCAATTAAACTAGTCAAATTCAACCGCTCGAGGTCTTCTTTGGTTAAAAATTTGTAATCATCATAGATGATGCTTTGTGTTCCCTCTTCCATTTCTTCCTGTAATACAAAAACAAAAACAGCAACAAGATAGTAAGTGATACTAACTGAAGATGCCTCAAAGGCATAAAACACGAAACTAAGTGAGAGCATGTAGATGGTTAAGAGGATTGTTTCACACCATAAGATTATCAAGGTGTGAGCACCACTTTGGAGCAGGTCCAAGAGCAGGTATGAAGTAGGCTGGTATCTGACTGTTGTCCAGAGCCAACAACATCAAGCCACTCTCATGAAAAATGCACACATCATTGATAGCTCCAGAAGTTGGCTCAACGCTGGTCATATTACCCCCCTGCATACCATGGCAAAAAATGTTTCAGATACTAAAACAATTAAAAAGAAACAGGCAGATGGAAAAAAGCATTGCAAAGTGGTGCTCACACCCTTTACCACCTTTTACTCAATTGAAAGAAGGAAACGCAAACAGCTAAAGGCAATAGTCCATCAGAAGATGATCAATCTAGCTATTTGTTGGACATTAATATATCAATACTCTTTACCATTTGAAACAAATAAACTTGTTTGACCATAGTAATCACATTTTATGATCTAACCATCAGCAAATAAAAAAATAAATAATCACATTTTATTGATCACACCTTAAGATTTCTCCACCCAATTTCTTTAAATTGAAAAACCGAAAGTCATAGAAAACAAATAAATACCAAAATGTAAATGATTCATCAATAATTCAATACTTCTTGTAACAGAGATATACAATCAATGAAAACTGGTAACAAATGTGTGTGTCTGTGTGTGTCTCAACCAGAGTAGTATATTTTCATACCAATACAAAAACAGAAATAGTAATAATGTATTACTTGTTGAACCATACCCCTGTTTGTCAGAGAGAAAGCGGGCTTTGAAGATAGGAAAATCATGAATGATGACCATGAATACCTATATCAGCTAAAATTGTTGATACTGGAAAATGCTCAGTTTACATATATCCTCAATCAGAGTGAATTGCAAAAGCTAAAAGTCTTTTTTTTTTTTCCTTTGTTGTTTTTGACAAAATGGGTGTGTGTTCCTCATGAAGTCCTTTCAGCTTGAAAAGTTGTGTGCTTCATAAAAACAGTACAATTACCAGCTCATCACACACCACCAAACTCAACCATCTTTTATGCGGACCAGTACACCAGCTGCCAGCTAATACTTATTTGAAGCCACAATTGTTGTCAATTAACGAACGTGAAATTGACAAGCATAGTTGTGATTTAAAGATATGAGTTTTCCCATATTTTGATGCATTGATGCAGATATAGTTTAAAATTTAGTCTTCTCAATAACTTGTGACATTTGCTTCACTATTCATTGCTGACTGTGACACAGACCAAATTGGAAAAAAGTACTTGGTTTTTTGTTTGGCCACTACATTTTGGCACACGTACACATGTACACGAGGAGAGGAGGGAGTGACACATTATAAGACTTTTTTATGGTTCTGATATTGGTATGAGGGACCAACCAGCAAAAACACTGATCTGTGGCCAATAGGCTCCATGTTTCCATGGTCATCTATAACCATCAGTAAGCTTACAGTATGAGATTACTCGTTTCACTGTAACAACCAATGAATGAGGAATAAATAGCACTTTCTGATTCCTTAGCTGAACAATACATATATGTTTGAATCAATGTCAATATGTTATGAATATTTTTTAGAAATCAAATATGAGATCAAAATTACTTGGAACTACTTACACAAAGAGAATTCTCGCCGTATTAGGATCCCAAACACGAACAATATGGCTATCAGCACTGATTATTTTCGGTTCTGCAGAATTGAGTGTCTTGTGCCACTTGATGTTCAATATTCGGCTACCGTACCTAAAAAAATCACCATAATATTTACAAAGCACCATTATTTCCAAATAACTAATTCTAAAATTTGTAGCACGCTCTCATAATGCCATTTATTTTGAGTAATCATCATTAACTTTAAATATGAAACTGATGCTTACATGTGATCCTTGACTTGAAGAGGATCAGACATGCGCAAATAAATTCAAAAATCAATATCTGCATGTGAACTCAAGTATAAATGTGAGGGAATAAATAAAGCCACCGAGATTTGACAAACTTTCAACAGAGTTGTTACAGACATAAATCACAATATACAAATAACATTTCATATTCATGGAAAATAGTTTCGCTTTTAAATCATTAACGAAAAATAACTCATCAACTGACTCAAGCTGCTTAATATCTAGTATTGAGCCACTTGATTGTGCCAGTCACACCATAGGTAACATTCATGAAATTTTTTTTAATTAATGATTCCAATTAACATGTTCAAGGTTCTGTTGTTTGGCATCTTCTAGACCTCAAATTTCTACCTACATAAGAATCTCGAAATTTTTAATTACTATGAGAGTTTCATATTATCTACCAACTATATATATTTGCAAAAACATTAGACGAGCAAAGACATTGCATGTTCTTTCTTCAATCAATACCCCGTAGAAGATGCAAATGTTCCAAATTAAAACTGCAATAATCAGGATGTATCTGATGATTTAATCCACATCATAAGAAAGCTTATTGCTTAACGCATAAGTGGTTACTCTTCACTGTACAAAATAGCTACACTCAGAATTTTAAGCGCTCAGTCTGCTAGCAAACGAATGGATAGAACAGAGCCACACCCTAACCCCCTGAAATGGTAGACAGGATAACGCATCTCAAAGTAGAAAACCAATGCTCCTATAAACGTTACCAAAAATCCTACAAATATAGCTCTATGTCAACCAAAATAATAAAACTTATGTTTCAACCAAAATAACAAACAATAGAGGGCCCTTCCATCAATTGACAATAGAAAGCCATAGCAGAACTTTGATTATTTCCGACACTAAAGATCATGACATCAATCTTATTTCTAGCCAGCCCTTTGTCATTGGGCATATTATCAGATGAACCACCAGATAGAGCAGAACTTATTACAAGATGATGGCCTATCAGGGAAGAGTTTCATTTGGAAGAGTTCGACCCCTTGTGCCATCCCCTACTACTCACCCAGAGAAGTGAAGAGGAAAGCTACCGGTAAAATTTAATCAATTATCCTATTCCTGAGCTCAGTGTTCTAAATGGTGGAAAACATGCATAGCGGGCAAGTGCCCCAAAGGGCTAAAGTGAAAAGTGGCCGTTAAAGAGGGATGTTATTTAAAATAAATAAATATATTAACATAACTAATATATAGAAAATTTATACATTAGATGTGACTATAAAAAAATTAAAAATAGAAAATTCACATAAGTGAAAGAGATAAAGAGATATAAAGTGTTATTCAAACCATAATTGAATCAAAGTGATGACTTATGAACCATAAGTGGGAGAAAGTCAGTTTCTTTATAACTTCATGACTACTCGGGATCAAAAAAAAAAAATACTCAAATATCATACTTAAACGTTGAAACTTGAAAGTTAAAACATTCATAAAGTCCAATCTGAAAGAGAAAAACCATGAAAGTCGAAGCGGTACTTAGCTTTTTAGGACTAGAATCGATGGTAGATGATATATTTTTCTATAGTGGGTTGGACTTTTTGCACTTAACATGTTTTAAGAGGATCATTTGGTGTTGACCCGCTTTTTACTCACTTTTTCTAGGTAAAAGTACCCACTTTAGTAGATTTGCCTTTTGCTAAAGCGCTCGCTACAAGTTTCACCCGCTTTCCTATTCCACATCGGGTTTAAAGTGTAGTGTTTTACTACCGCAATGTTGCGGCAGCTAAAAACGCTATTTAGAACATTGCCTAAGCTTCATGATGTATTGGACTAGATGGTGGGATCTAGGTGCTTTTCAAAGTCAAATTTGACTGAGGCATTTTCTTAAAGGAAAAAAAACCCAAGGAATCAAAACAACTAGATCTATATTCGACAAGATGATGAGCAGAACAAATTTAAAAAATAAAGGAAGAATTCTGCAAATCATTAGTGATGCCTTCGATAATTTCTTATGCACCAAACATCTACACAAGTCATGCTTAATATGTCATTTTTTTTTTTTTTGTTTATCTTGATGACATCCTCAAATTCGAAAGGAGTACTTGTTCCATCCTTAGATCTTTCTAAAAGGTACATCACTTTTAAGCAGTCTTCCATAATTTATCTCCCTCCAAAGGAGTTGAGGTTCAGCGACACTAGAGAATACCCCCCCCCCCCCCCCCCCCCCCCCCCCCCCCGCGCGGGGCTTAGATTCACTAACAGCAATATGCCAAAGCATTCATACTATGTATAAACCCATGGCATTGTCCAAAACTAGGATGGGTAAAAAAACATACAGAAGACCATAAGGGAACCATGTCTTTTTGACCATCTTACTAATATTCAGAGGCTATAAGAAAACTAACTCTTTGCTGGAATTCAACTTCAAAGAAAATGATTTGCAAAACTCAATATTTTTTGAAATACACTGTTGACACCCATTGATTCACCAAGCATACTATAAAATAAGATGTCAAAAGTTAGAGTGAAGTGTAGCTGCCCAAGGATCTGATTATACATATACGATGATCATGCCTTCACATGCTAAATATGGCTAGGCAACTGAATTGAACTCCACTTGTTATATAGCCAAATGATAATTCATCAATGTCAAAGATGTCCTCAAGATCATGTTTAATGATTTAACAATTTGAAGGCTCCCTTTCAGTCCTAAACTCTCTTGAGGGAATAACTACCTTCCCATGCAAGAAACAAATCTACCCGCACTCACATGGGTGAGCATTTGAAGGGCATAACTACAGCAACTACCATAATAAATTTTTCAGCTACAAGCAAATTGAATTCTTTTCACTAAATTGTCTCTTTCACTGCTTGAATTAATTTGATCCTTGATCACTACTTTGGGCTGAGAAACCAATTATTTATGTATGAAACTGGAAAAATGTTTAAGTTCTGTGTTTTTTCACCAGTAGGCACAACATATGTAATGTGCATGTCAATGTCAATTGCATAAGGATCTTGTTCAGCTTTGGAGATAAGCTACCTCGTACTGCAACCACAATAAAGCCATCAACCTTTTCAGGTCAGCTACATGAATCCTTTTTTTCTCAATTCAACTCATGTCAGGGGCTGCCTCTCCACTAAACCAGTAACCATCTATTCTTTTAGTATACTTGTATCAATGCTTGTTTTGATCCATACCTAAGCTCTAGCCACTCTTTCACTTACAATCCAATCATTCAGAAACAGCCCGCTTGTTAGTCCCTGTTGTACATGCACTGAGCCTCAAGCAATTAAGCAATTCTCCCTCATCTTACACTAGATTAAAGCTATTATTTATGCCTTGTACATTTTTGAGCATGTTGTTTCTTGATTGCCAAACATTTAGAACAAGTTCAACAAAGGCTTTGTTGTCGTTGCAGTAAACTCTCATAATCTCCCCATATCAGGAACACTTTTGCATTCCACCGTATTAAAACAAAACTTTAGCTGACTTGAAATTCTGCACATGACAAGGAGTACTAAGTTCCAAATTCTTACAAGTTAATTAAAGACCCGCATAAATTTTATAGTGTTAAATGTAAAAAAATGCGTACAGGAAAGTACTTAAAGATGAACAGGAAAGCATAATATATGGTTAGGAAAAAGAGAGAAATAACTGCCTTTTTTACAAAAAGACATGCAAAGAGTTTAGAGGATAATGTAAATTAAGTCTGTGTATGATCATGCCTTCCCAGCACTTGTCCCGACAGCCATGAAGTACCCATGGATTTCATCAAATTGAACTGCAGTAACCTCCTGAAGATGCAAACAACAAAGTTTTTAAGAATTCTTATTTTCCCCTATGAATCATAAAATGAAAGTAGTAGCTGATAGGCTGATGCACTACCTGATCAACGTCCCCAGCAGGCAGAACAGCATTAATTCTACCAACAGACGATTTCTTTCTCTCGTCAAAACATTCTACAACCCCATCATCACCACCAGAAGCAACAAGCCCATGGATTGTGCTAAGTTAATAAAAGAATACAAAGAGTATCCTATCAGCATGTGGATAAGCCAGAATCATTTACGCAACACTACAGTTTGGTAAAAATTGAAGAGTTTGAGTAACCATTCATAGTAACTTCAGATAACCTTCGAGAAACTACTTTTATAGCAGGTGATTGACTGCAGAGGGATGACAGAAAACGGCCCTGTCAATTGCAAATATTAGGAAATTAGCATGTGCGGAATGACAAGGGAAAAAACACATGTATTCTCAATACAGACAGATTCCAGAAGTAACAAAAAACGCTGTAAGACATTAAAGAATGATCAATGAGCGTGTCAGAAGCAACTTTTCCTCGATGATAACCTAAAGAAACAGCAAGTACAAGCCTTTCTACTATGTCATGTTTTATTATGTCTGTGATAAGTTCATGTGTTGCAAGTGCAATTTACCCTTGCTGATGCGTGAAACTTCGGAAACTTAGTTCAACTTTGTGTTTGGTTTCTCAAACGCAGTATTAAGCATTTGCAGCTTCTATGGCTTTGTTTTATTAAATTG
This sequence comes from Agave tequilana, assembly GCA_038442645.1. NCBI lineage: Eukaryota > Viridiplantae > Streptophyta > Magnoliopsida > Asparagales > Asparagaceae > Agave > Agave tequilana. Next base: position 33,783 of record JAVJIF010005915.1, on the reverse strand, counting down.
CAAAAGTGTAAATTCATTTATCCATCGAGTCCCATGGAGGACCAGAAGAGATAATTTATTCAAATCATTTAAATGCTTAAGGAAATCTTCTTGATCAAATATAATATATATATATATATATATATATATATATATATATATATATATATATATATATAGAGAGAGAGAGAGAGAGAGAGAGAGAGAGACTTATGTCGGAAGGATTTGAGCTCGAATCATTCCCACACAAATGCAACCATACATCATCTGAATACAAGATGCATTCCATTAAAGTTGATCTATATTATTTCAAGTATCTATAAACCAAAAATCAAGTGTTTTGAATACTTTTTGCCCATGCATCAAGTAGGAGAAAAACGTGAGTTGATTAGTTTAACGGTGTAGAACATTTGAAACCTAACAAAAATTAGTTTGTAGGGATTTTTAAATGTTTAGATCATGATCAAATGGCCGAATCGAGAATTTGTATGTCTAAAGACATAGGTCTAACCAAATCACTACTTTCAGTCGTCCATTTTGCGCCGCTTGATGGATGAGCAAAAGTATTCAAAACACTTGATTTTTTATTTTTAATTATTTTAAATAATATAGATCAACTTCAACGGAGTGGATCTTGTATTTGAATGTAGAATGTTGGCATTTGAGTGGGAAGGATTCGGGCTCAAATCATTCCGGAACCACACAAGCCTCTCTCTCTCTCTGCATGCATGCATGTATATATATATATATATATATATATATATATATATATATATATATATATATATATATATATATATATATATATGTATGTATGTATAATCGATTCACATACGAAAACTTTTGTCTAACCATGAAACACTATAATAAATAAAATAACTTATTCAAAAAATAAGGAAATCTCTTCCATCAAACAATATAATTATATAGTTTGGTGGGTTCACATTATAACAACTCCTATGGTTAAAACATACGTATGAGAGAGAGGATAGAGTTGGACTAATGAGTTTATAGAAATTAAATACAAGGAAGAAGATTTCACACACTTCTAGCAGTTAGATTGCTTTAAGGTCTGTTGAAATGCATTAAACTTTCCAAGTGCATTAAATGCACCATATGTAAAGGTATGCACACAAATCTAAATGCATATTTAATGGTTGAAAACTTGTAAAGTATTTTCTACAAATTTAATTGTGAAGTGTCTAGTCAAGCCCGGTCTTTATAGAGAGAGTTTGGCAAAACCATGACAAGATAACAGGAGTTTAATTCACACTGATAGCCAGGAATTACCAAAACAAATGATCATTTTCATTATCATCCAAGATGATTAAGGGTGACAGAAAGGTCGGCTCAGCGTGAGTTAGTTTTGACTTAACCTAACCCAATTCTTACAAGGATAACTCTCTCTGACCCTAACTCGATCTGAGTACAATTGGGCACTGAGGAACCAAATAAGCAAACTAACTGCATCATGTAAACCTAATTTAAACTTCTTCAGGAAAAGGAAAATCTTGATCTGAATTGAGCACTGAAATCAACATGCATTTCGACTAGTGTTCCAAATAGTGGATCATAGTGGTTGCTCTAGCATTTCATGCCCTAGGCCGCTACGCTATTATTCTGTCACCAACTATAGCAAGTGAGATGAAGTGGGCGCTAAAGGGCCCATAAAATGGACGCTTTAAGTAAATAAGATATCCGCTAAAACATGTTTATCTATTTTAGTTGTCAATCACCATACATCTAGAACCATTTGGAAAGGATAAGATCCACTCTATCACCCATTCAACTTCTCATAGCTTCAAGTTCATCTGCTATGCAATAGCGATGCTTCCTCTTCAGCGAGAACAATCACCGACGGCAAGCTGTCCATGATAAATTCTCCGCTAGGGGGATGGTCAACAATTCGTTTTTATTTTGTTTATGACTAATAGAGGAAATGATAGAATCATGATGATTATTCAACTCCTTTCAGGTTTTTGTTCAAATTTTTCTCTAGTTCTTCAATCGTGGGGCTGTTTGGATTCAAGGAAGTGGGCGGAAGTGAGAAAGTGAGAAGTACATTTTTTTTCCCTTTTGGAAAATGAGAATTCGTGTATATCTTTTCTGGTGTTTGGTTGGCAGTTGGGAAGTGGAAGTGAAAAATTATATTGTATTTTCTAGTATTTAGTTAGTAATGTGAAAGTAAAAGTGAAAAAGTTAACAATAAAGTTGACCGTAAAATAATATTAAAATAAAATTTAATTATGAAAGTAATTGGACTGTAATTAGAATGCAAGTGAGATTTACATAACCACAAAATTAACTGTTTTGAGCTACAACTTATTACAAATGAGATTTACATGATCATAAAATATATTGTAGCACCCTGGAAGTGAGGAAATAGTTGTGTAAAAGGGAAATGATAAAAGGAAAAGGGGGTTTTCCATTTTCCTTTTCTGGTGTTTGGATGGAGAACGGAAGTGGAAAATGACACTTCCCCACTTCCTCATTTCCGCCCATTTCCATGAATCCAACGAGGCCTGTACTAAATGAGTGATCCTTTAATCTTCATTTTTTAACGCAAGGCTTTTCCTAATTTTCCTAATTTAAAATGCATTTTGTCTTCTTTTTTTTTGGCTATAGCACTAGCGTGGTCTCAGAGTGGTCTTTTTAGCATGATATTGCCTCTTCTCTTCCCATATTTTAACTGCATGCCGCATAGGACATTTGATTAAGCTATTATTAGAATTTAGAACAACTATAATCGCCACGCATGATGTATCCATTGGCTCTTAAAAGTTTCAACAAGATAGCCACAAAATATACTCTTCCATCAGTCATCATCAATCATCACAAGCAATTTTTTGACACATTTCTATTTTCTCTATTTTAAATTTTTTTAGTGTGTATTTGTGAGCGTGTGCATGTATATATATATATATATATATATATATATATATATATATATATATATATATATATTATATATATACATACATACATTTTAATTATATTTATTTATTTGTTAAGTTAAATACCCATCATACGCCACTCAAGCAGTCTCTTTAAGAGCGAATTTACATATTGCATAGAGATCAATGAGAATTCGTAAAGAAATCCACAAAATGTCAATTATCATTTATCAGTTACAATTACTATAACCTTTCTTCAGCCAAATTAAGCCTCCATATTATGAACTTGAGGCGATCGCATGTGCACCTTGGAAACAACTTTTATTTTCCTCTAAATACCCTACTCAGGAACAAAAAAACCATCTTAATTTTGTTCTTCTAATTTTTGTCTAATCTATTAGTTTATGAGGCTAGCGTGCACGAGGTTGGGGAGAGGCATGCATGATAGAGGGTAGAACTAGGTTCAGTCTGCATGGAAAGAGAATGGAGACGAAAAGAGATTCGACCTGTTCAGAGTTATCCCAACTCATCGGATAAACTCCAATAAACCCTTTTACTGTTAAACAAGGTTCAACTGGCATTATCCTATCTGGACACTCATATCCAATCAACAAACTCATCTCCAACATGGGTCTATGATCTGAAGGAAAAGGAGGAAAAATCCTACCCTTAACCCCCCCCCCCCCCCCAAAAAAAAAAGGCAGTGTGGTTTTATTATTTAAGTGAACGAATGTGCATTACTAGTTGCAACTTAGGATTATAGCACAACAAAAAATGGCACAACTAGTCTCAAGTGTTTGTTTCTGAACAAGCATGGTTCTCTATGAAAGACTACTAATATTGCATCCCTTTCCAGTAGGTTCACATTTTTTTTATTCTATGAGGTCAAATCAACAAGATTAAAGGCTTTGTCCATGCCCCAAGTGAGGACTTCACATAAGGTCACTCATTTAAGTACTACTCATGCTAGAGCACGCTTAACCATAGAGTTTTTTCCATGATTCCTCCATAAAAAATATCACATATGAGACTATTCACTTGGGGTGTAATAGGTTTTGGACCCTAGCCTAACTCATTAATAATATGGATACGACATCAAACCCTCATTAGATCTCTTGTATAAATAGAGCTTAATGATCCGAGATTTTTGAAGTCTTGTTACCATAGTGGGTAAGCACTTCCTTCATCCTTTGTGAATAACATAAATAGATGATCACTTGCAAATAAACTTAATGTTATTAACTTCATCAAACATCTTCTTTAACAACTCCACCGTAAGAAAGTTTCTAAAACGACTTTTTAAGTAGTTCATGCAAGGTTTGAGAACTAAATCTTGGTTTCGGTTTCGAATTTAAAAAAAAAGTTTCAATTAGTTTTGGTAGTTTCGTAGGTTTTCTTTCAATTTACGTCTCGCGTGTGTGCGTATATAATTTTAACATACATTATTTTTTTCTAAAGTGTTTCTGATCTTTGAGTCTAAATATAAGTTTATGCAAATAGTTTTATATTAGAGTTCTTAGGCTTATTCTAGTTGAATATGAAAGTCAAAAAATTATGCCCATGTGACCCTCACTGAGAATTTTTGAAGGAGACAAATTTTTAATGTGTCACTCAAGGGACAAGGACCCTTTTATATTACCCATGTGTCACTCAAATCAAATGATAAACCCAGCTCATGGGGCAACTCCTCGCCCCAATAGTAAATTAGAAAGTCCCAAATCAATTCTCTACATTCCTCGTGAATCTAGCTCCTCCAATAACACACCAAAGCCCACATAAAGTTATTTCTAAGAGGGAAAAAAAACCTCAAAAGCAACTTCTCTCTTTGTTGAAGCCCCACCCACCAAATATCCCCTACAATTGAGGTCAGAAATGAAACCATACTTGAAGCTTGGTCAAAATTTCTACTGTGAAAGCACCCTGCCACTGCTCGAATCTGAACCAAACTCCTTGATGCACCTGTCAACATAGCAATCTCCTTCAAAACATAAGGCTGCTCCTCTTTCCCAGTCGGTTTCTAGAATTTCTTCTCTCTCAAATTTTCTTTTCTTTCCCTGATGAGCAGTTACAGGTTCTGCCGAATTGTTTCGGTTGTGAATGAGATTACCAATTTCTACCTGAAATTAAATGGAACACACATGTTTCAATCAAAACCAGTCGAAACCTTTTTTTTTTTGACCGTCTCATAAATTCCCCTTTGAAACCTATATGAAACTCCCAAAACATATTGGTTTCGAGCGAAACCTCAAACCTTGAAGTCCTCTAAGTAGATATATTAACCTCATAACTAGACATGGCCAACGTGCAATGCCCATGCAAGAGACCTACAGCTAGCAGGGGACCTTTTTGGAAAATAAGTAAATTAAACATCAATTTGTATGGGTACATTTTCGAAAATAGTAGTTAGAATGATGCAGAGAATTGAATTTGTGAGAAAGTGTATCAGCAGGATGTCTCACAGCTTCCAACTTTACTAAGGAATGCATGTAATTGGAAGGGTATACATGAAAAAAAGATCTTTCATTCTAATTTAAAATAATGAGCTGTACACGCTATCCAGATTTTCCAAAGAACATATATATCAAATAGAACAACCAGCACGTGAAACAACTCCCTTCCAGTGGCAAATCAGAAATATTAAACAACTTTTGCCTTTTTCTAAGACGGGTAGGCCATGGGACGAAAGAAGAGAAGATGAAGATCCCTCATAAGAATTCGTGTTCTAAAGAGAAAATTGCTTTATCTTTACTATCTTAATGCAAACTCCTTAAACTCCTAATAGTTGCTTCACGGTCCTCTCTCATATCTCTACCTACATATTAGAGCAAAATAAATTAAAAAGTCATTTTACAACTAACATCATACTTCAAATTAAAAGTTCCCTATTTAATGTTATTATTATGCGGGTCTCAACTCTTTAACAGCTTTCAATTGTTTTCATCCCACATATATTATCATTCAACTTAAAAGTTATCTGCTGAAATATTTGACTACTCAATGAATTATATAATTTTATTTTGAGAATATATATTAAATGTTTAACATCTTAATTTAATCTAATAGCTTTTTCATCCGAAATTCTCTCCATCAAGATATTGAATGTTTTTCTTAACACATGCACGGCACGTTCCAATAATCTTATCTAGAAATAAAGGATAGAGAATGCATTATAGATTTCCCTCAAGCATGGCCAAGAAATTCGCAAAAGAAGTTAACATGTGCAAGGAAAATGAGTAACAAAACACGACATTTGTAAAAGAAGGATTTCTATGAACCTGTTCCAAATTAATTCTGTAAAGATCTGGGGATGATGCAGCACAGAGCAAGTTACAGGACCAACAGTCATATGCAATACCTCTTCCCATCCTGATAGGGACCATAGGTCAGTTTGAAGCGATCTGATGATGCAGAATAGAGAAAACAAAATTTTTAATATTCATTATAAATATTGTTCAAACTGAGTTATTTACACATGTTCATGTGGTGAACCAGAAAACAACGTCACGATCTAGTAATATAATCTGATAAACATAAGTCATCTGGTACAAGTTCTTGCTTTAGGCATCTCATCCAATCTCAGAAATAAATGAATAACCGGCATGAAAACGTAAATCACATTGTTAATGAATATATATCTTAAATACATTTTTCTCACTGACTTGTTGATTTAATGAAATGTAATATACATACATACATACATACATACATATACCTTGCAAATACATACATACATATCATGCATGAAATTAGCTATGTATGTATCACGCATGAAATCAGCTAAATGACTGGTTCTAGGCCATAAAACTTAGCTAAGAGATCAAAATGATAAAGTCAGATGCATCTTTCAAGCGTAAATGTGGCTATTACTTGAACAGGATAGTATTTTACACAGCACATGACCAATGGGCAACAACAACACAGCAAAGCATTTATCCTAAAGTTTTTGTCTCAGATTCACAAATCCATTTCTCTCCATTCAGCTCTATTAAGAGCTTGATTCCTTTGAAGTCTCAGTAACCTTTTTCTCTCAAAAAAGTGCCAGTAACTTAAAATCTGTAATTTGCAGTGACTTCCCCAATTCTGCTTCTGTTCATAACGGCATTCCATGACTTTTTCAGTGTGAAAAATATAAAGGTGGAGAGTTTGATATTATTAGGTGAACCTTGGAATACGCAAGCTGTAGTGGCTTCCATATTTTGCATGAAGGCAAACATAGCAGTCAGCACAGAGAAATGCAATCTTGGAATAATCATCAGCAAGCACCTATAATCAAAAGTAACTGTATCATCAGTATGTTCTGGACGCAAAACTATATGAAGATATAAAAGATAAAAGGGGTAAAGCATATTTGAGTTCAAATGTGCCGCTACAGATAATACATTTCCAAGAAAACCAAATCATTATGGAAATGCAGAATGAGAAACCATGCCAAGTTTTTTATTAAGAAAAAAATTGAAAACTATCAAACTTTAAATTTTCAAAAGTTATAAGGTCAACAAAATGTATTCTAACTACTGAAAATTTATGTCCATGTTACTTATATCTTTCCCCATGCACCAGTTATCAGTCTTTAACTTCTCCCCATTCAAAGGTAATCTTGGAAACAAGAAATCTAGCGGCAAAACATAGAGTAAAATAATAATTATAACCTATAGATTGCGGTGTTTTTTTTTTTTTTTTTTTTTTTTTTTTTTTTTTTTTTTTGGGTGGGTGGGGGGGGGGGGGGGGGGGGACTAACCCCATAAAGTATAAAAGTACCTTCAATAAAAGAAATTTTGAGGACCTTTTTGCAAATGCAATTTAAAGAGAAATCCTAAAGCAGTAAACTTATGAACGCTTTTATTAACTGGAGCAGAAAAGATGATATCAACACAGGATACAATGGAGAAGGTGCACAGTGGGTTGAGCCAAAGAGATCATAGCATATGATATGATGTGCTGAGAAAGGAAAGAGAACAAAGGTAGGCACACAGCTCGCATCACTCAAGACTGGGAGTTGGTCTCCTACTTGCATTAATGTAATTTAACACAACTAACACTGCAATGCATTTCCATCTACAAGTAGATAAATGATAACAATTCAACTTCAGTGACAGCATATCTTCAATTTTATTCTTGACAGTTTATTTAAAGAATTGTTTCCTGCTCCCAGCTAATTAACATTCTTGACGGTTTGTTTAAGAAGATCATCCATCCATCCATCCATCCCAACTAATACTACAACGCAAGCTCCGTCTACAAGGTTGATAAATCTCCGCTTCAAGAAACCAAATTTATCTTCAATATTAACAATAAAAGAAACTTCCCGTTTCTTTTCCCTCCCAAATAAGCAAAAAAGTAAAATGCAAGCTTCATCTACAAAGGGAGATGAACTAGATTGCATGAACACACATGACACGATATGGACACGGCGACATGGCAGTCTTGAAATTTTAGGACACGACATGGGCCGGGGATATGATAATTTTTTAATAGATTCAATAAATCATAATAATTACCAACACATCTAAAAACAATTCAAAATAATTAAAAGTGTGCATATAAATAAACGACAATATCTCAAAATATCACCACCATCCAACATTTACATTAATTTATATTACGCAACAACAAAATACTAAGAATTTCAGTTTTCAAGAAATATGGTCTATTTTTAACATTGGTTGATGCAGGAAAAAAGAAGAAAGAAAGAAAAATCAGAACTAACCTGTCGTGATCATTATTTCAGCATCGTCGGCTACTCAACTTGCATCGAAAGAGGAAATGGTGATGCGTCGTTGTAGCTGCATAGTTGTCGTGGTGACGATGGCATAGCTACCACAACCGAGAGGAAAAGAAACGGAGAGGAGAAAGAGAACAGAGGGAAAGGAAGCGATAAAGAGAAGAAAGGGACTTAAGGAGAGAGAACTCAAGTTGTGGATTTGGTTCGAGTTAAAAAATTAAAAACCGAAACCCAATTGACTTAAGCACAATAAGTTTGGATTTGGGTTAAAATTTAAAACTAACCCAAACCTAAAAACCCAATTGACTTAAAATTATAAGTTTGGGTCAAAAACATTTCGACCCAAAACCCATCTCCACACCTTTCTTCATTTTCCTTCTTCATTCTAGGGCATAGCCGCCGCATTAGAACCCAAAAAACAAAGCTCTCTCTACTCGCCGTATCGATGACGCCTCGATACCGCATCGGGGCGGCCTCAAAGCCGCTCCCGCCACCAATTGAAGATGGACACGGTCGAACACAAATCCGCACATGTAGGAGGTGAATCCGTGTCGGATTTGCATCCAACACAGGAGCGGCGGCATTTTGGTTGTGTTCATGCATCCTAGCAAATGAATCATAGTTATGAGAACATCACACCCTAAATCAACCCCCCCCCCAAAAAAAAATAATAAATAAATAAATAAATAAAAACCCCACCAACAAAAAAAGGAAAAAGATAAACGGGTCCTAAGCCAACAATACCTATGTAATAGAATATCCAACAATTTTAGACGAATAGTGTAACAACAATATGTACTTGAGTTTTAGACAATAGAGGTTAAATGTGTAAGACTTGGTCAGTATCCCAACATTAGAATGGACCAATCAGATCAAAAAGTCACAGCAACTTGGATTTCAGAGTGGTTCAGAAATATCACTGAACAAAAATCATTCGGAACATAAAACTTCGGGTACTTGTAACCTCTGGTATTTGATAGCAAAAGTTCAGCATTAGATTACACATACAAAAGTGGTCCAAATAAATTTGTAGATATCAAGTCAGCTAAGTTTCAGGAGCTACTAGATGATGCATTGTTGCAGTGCATGGAATGAGTTGACCTATAACACATCCTAGTTCCAATTAATGAGGTGTTCTTAGCTACTGTGACCGGCTCAGGGTAAGACGGAAGGGGCAGGCTGCGAGAAGTCCCAATTCAAGCATGTATCAGCCAAAATCTGGCGTGTCCTAAGTGCAAATGGGTGCATTGGAGTGAAAATTGTGAGAATAAGGAACATGATGTAGACTTGAACCCTCTTGAATTGCGAACAGAACAGGATGTATGCTGATCAGTGTGAATATGCTGGTGCACCAACACAGAAAGTAACTGCAAGTTTCAGCCAATATTTTACCGTTTCTTGAATGATGCAAATAAAGAGAATTGAGCAGAAAAATTCCTAGTCACCAGCATTATTTAAAAGAGTTGGATTTAAAGAAACATACGTTGAAATTTCAATGGGTCCCAAATTAGTTTTCACTTATTGGCTCATTCATGTGATAGGTCAGCTGGTCCAAATGGTTACATTAGCTCTCCATAAAAGACGAGCCCATATCAAGGGAAACAAGCAGAGAAAGAATCCCTTCCATCTATCTCTCTCAAGATATCATCTCCTCGCTTTCGCAAGAGAAAAATTCTGCAACACTTTTTCTTCCAGTGGGCATTCACCTCTCAAGGCACGTTGTTCCATTTGACTGCACCGTTTGGAGCATACTTGTAGTATGTGCAGGATGTTACTCCTACGGGATATTTGCATTGATGTGTTGTGCAAGGCTGGCAAATAGTCCATTGAGGTAGCGCACTATCGTGCAACTTTCCTTTTGTAGACCACTAACTCGTTTCATTTTTATTTATTTAGTTCTTGCAAAGTAATTTTTAGGTAATTTTGCTACACATCAAACATAAAACTAATTAGGTGACATGACTAGCCTTTAAGAACTTAAGCCTCAAAATTGTCCTAGAACAAAGCTGAAAAGATTCTAAAGGTGTTGTATATCAGAAAACACATCAGATGATGTTCAGAGCAAACAATCAAGTTTATAAACTTGACTAGAATAAGTATAGAAGAACATAAAATTAATAACATAAATGAATATAAATTTTCTGAATTATCTATCTGGTACATCACCTGAAAGTTAATGATTTCAGGAACCAAGTGCCTTTCAAACTTCAACGACAATTCCCTTAAATCAAACACTTTCATTTGTGGAGGACAAATTCCTGGTACGGAGATTAACCAAATATAAGAAGCAAGTCCAAGAACATAAAATCCACTACAGTATCACAAAAGTATTATCAGAATTATCCTGGACGGAGCACGTGAGGCTCTATGAATTTGCAAGATTTGATATGATACTATGATTAACACGTACAGTTTTCCCCAAAAGAGAAGTTTAGATCTTATTAGCAACATAGTAATCCAACAACATAAAAAATGAGACTGAAATCTGCCGCTGTAAGGTGTAAGCACCAACTTTTAGACACTCATAAATCAGCAACAGGTTCTTTTACAGCACCTTTCTTGCAATTAGCACTTCATCCTCATCTTACAATTAGCTCCATAATTTTTCATAGTGAATTTTATATACTTTTGGTCCTTTGGATATTATTGAGGCTTATATATTTGTCCTTTCTGAGTTTGAAGATGTCAGTTTTACCTCTCTTTCCCTCAAAAATTTGAGATGATGTTCATATCAATATGTAAATGCTAATAATGATTAGGATGTTGCAATGCTTATTCTAAAGCACTCTAAAAGATATCGCTTAAGCAAACAGAACACATTAGCTTTACAATAGTCTCCATGAGTTTCACAATATTCTTGAAGTTCTAAAGTATTATCACTCATTGCCTGCAAAGCTTCAGGTTTCATCCCACCTTAAAATCATAATCATCCGAGCAGCTCGTAGTTATCTACAATGACCTATATCTGCACTTTAACAATCTTAAGCAAGAACATGCCCAAGTCTTCAAAAGCAAATTATCCTGCAAGCTAGTAAATTCAAATAGACTTGCAAATAAGGAAACTAATTGATCATTTGACACTGAATCAAATGTCATCTCACGTGACTCAAACGACAGATTGGAATGAGACCCCTGCTTGCCAGCTGTAAAAGGAAGACAGTTTTAAACAAATAAAAGGATACATATCAAATTAGCTGCATCAACATTTCTAACATGCTCTATTTGCTGACGTATCGGGCAACTCATCACCACATTTAGATTTGAGAAACTCCAAGAGCAGAGAAATTCTCAAGTAGTTACTTGCAAACAGTGAATTTATGCCGCATAAATGCATAAATTTAGCAACTTGGGATACCTGTGACGCGATAACATACTCCCCATCAGGAGTCACCTTAACTTTTGTTGTTGCAATTTCAAATCTCATATCTTGGATTATATCCACCCTTTGCTGGTAATCTAGTTACAGAATTATTTTTAGAAAAATCAGTCAGTTGAGAATCATAAATTGAATAACATCAGCAATCGTCGCTGGCAATAACGTTAAGAAGTTCACCCAGCAAAATATTGAAAACTTTTCAGAGAAATGTTGAAGAAAGAGAACCTTTGTCTTTGCGAAGGGCTTTGAGCTTCTTGGGAGCGAGCCAGGCTGCGGGATTTCGCTGGCCGGAGATAGAGTAAAGCTTGACCCCATTAATGGAGGTCGACTTGATGCTGCCTCCTTTAGTTTCCATATTTTCGTTAATTAACGACGGCGATAAACCCTAGGAAGACGAAGAGAAGGAGCCTGCGCTCTCTCTCTCTCTCTCTCTCTCTCTGTGCAACTCTAGGGGTAGCGATGCGGCTGCTCAATTGATGCCGAAAGAAGTTAACGGGTCTGGGTTATTCTGGTGGGTCCCGTGCCCGTATGGTCTAAGCTAGAGGTTACGGGTCTCATACGGATTCCGGGTTTGCTACAATTCGGTTCGAGTTAGATCTCCCAGCGATACAATGAACAGGGCCCAGTTATACAATGAACTCGCTCATCTCTGGTCATGTGATTGTATGTTCGGCTCGGCCAAAAAACAACTAATAATATTGTGTCAGAGATTTTCTATCGCGAATGATCAGACAGTCAATCCTCACCATAAACGAGAATAGAAAAGTAAAAAGTGTGTGAGTAAAAATAAAACATCACGCAGAAAAGGGAGACACAATATTTTACGTGAAAATCTAAATCGGAAAAAAAAAATCACAGGGAGGAGAAAAATCTATTATAATCTACTTATATTGATCTGATCTGTGTGCTCGGCGGATGGTATAGGCGTGATCTTCGTAACGACATGATTTGTACATGTAGAATTGTTATAACGGCCGTGATAATTGACCTTTGATTGTTGGATTAGGTGCAGAGAATCTCGCATCTGTTCATAAATGTCCAGATTGGAAGGCGTTTCACATTATGAATGTGGAAGAAGACCAGGCTACGTAACTGAGGAGAGAGATCAGGGATGATCTGTTGCCATGATGTGAATGAAGGTGGAGATTAGGGATGACCTATTACCTAAGTTATCTTTGTGTGGAGCTGAAATCTCCAAAATAAGGGAACTCCGGAATAGCTGAGAGCATTGGAGCTGCCATGATGAAAGCGTCATAGAGGAGAAGAATGAGAATGGCTACATGGTGATTGAGGATCCTGGTTACTAGGACGCGTGTCATCATCTTGCGAGGGTCAGATTTTTACCACTACAGATGCCCTCGTTCTTTCGCTTGTCGGAGTCTGCATAAGAGAGTCAGGAGAGTGGAGTTGGTGAAAAATTCTTTGGGGCCTCAAGCTCCTCCTGATACTCGTGAGCAGGGGAAGATCTGGTTCATAGATATGAATTCTTCTAGATTGACTTGGAGATCGAGCTGCTGGCTGATAGCTGGCGCGCCAACCGATTCAGTTTCTTGAAATTTGTAACTGGCATCCCTTTGAATCCTGGTGCTATGATGATAGGGATCGTGGGGGGCCGTCAGTTGATATTATGCCTTTTCGGTTGATCGAAAATTTCAGGGTATGAATCGATTTTTCTGGAATTGAGAATTTTGAAGTGAAGACAGTCTAGCTCTTCCTCCTCCATTTATAAATAAACTGGATCCTTCGGGTGGAAGTGTAATATCCCTATTTTTAAAGTACGGTATTTGGATAAAATATACTGATATTTTAAATATGTACATGTATTTATTTCATGCAATGTATTGGTATTATTAATATCATTATTTTAGTTAAGTAATGTTACTACTAATGTTGGGTTATTATTTTGCAGAGGTGTATCCCTTTCCCTTGATTCCATTCATATCTTATTCTTTGATCCCAACCCATCACACCATAAACCCTATACCTATTGGTGACCCGAAACCTATTACTCATTACTTGGTGATCCATAACCCAAAACCATTAGTGAACCTATTACCCATTTACCCGATTGGATCCTACCCGTTAACCCATACCCAAACTCAACCCATTATCCAATCTAATCCCAACAACCAAATCACTAATCCTAACTAAACCCCCTAAATCTCCACCAAATCCTAACCTAGACCCTAACCTAATCTCTCCCATAATCATCTTCTCCCCCATCTCTCCAGCAGCCGCAGACTTGGCACCCCCATCCCCATAGCCAAGCTCCCTCCTTCCCCTTGATACCACACACCCTGGCCTCCTCTTTGATTGGCTGAGCCCCTTCCATGGCTCATGGCAGTCTGGCTGTTATCTCCTCGGAGTTCCCCCGCATCTCGCCCTTGCAAATCTGTGCGCAAGCACAGAACAGCAGCAACCCTTTCTCTCCGGCGGCACATGGTGACACCAGCAGCCCACCAGCGACAGCAGGGTGTCCAGCCGCGCCCTGAGATCCCCCTTGCTGCCTTTCCCTTGGCTGCGCCTCCCCAAGACAGCAGCTCAGGCTCCTCCTGCTCCCTGCCGCTCAACAGCAGGCTGGCCACCCTGGATCCCCTTGGACGGCATCAACAGCGGATTCCCCTGCACAGATCAGCAGCACAGCAGCCCGGAGATCCACCACGGTCACCAGCAGACCAGTCCAAGGTCGTGTACACCCTCCAGCCCATCAACAGCAAATCTGGACAGCCATCAACAGACCAGCGCACAGGCAGCGAGCGAGCAGCGAGTTCTCCCGATCCACGCCAGCCCGTCGTCGGAGATCGGCACGGTGGCCTTCTCCAGTACCTTGGCTACCCTCCCATGCAGTCCGACAGCGAAGAGCGGCACCACAGCGTCCACAACGGCAACTCGCCCGGTAACGACCAGATTCCCCAATGTGAGTGTCTCTTCCTCCTTCTCCCTTTTATTAAGTGATTGTAACTATTATTGTATATGTTATATAATTGTTGAGTAGAATACTTAGATTACATGTTTATGTATGGAGATCTCTTAGTATGGTAGTGGATTTGTCATTCCCTTTATTGTTACATGATGAATGCATAGAATAGGAGATGTACATATATCTATGATGTTGGAATCCTTTATTTACCATATGAATGCTTAAATTTCTAGTGTAGTCATGTGTGTTGAAGAGTATGTAAGTATTAGAGAATAGATGAGAAGGAGAGTAGATGTATCTCAGATTTTAAGTGGATGGCAGAGGCTGTATAGTCGACTTACCCACTCTGTTAGTCGACTAATACCCTTATTAGTCGACTAACCAATTCCTTGTAGTCGACTAGGCCCCTTCCAGAATGGCTGTGCACTCTCTGTTTTCTGACTGTAATCACCTGTTAGTCGACTTGCCATTTTTATTAGTCGACTAATAAGTTGATTAGTCGACTACACCCTAGCTCAAGTCGACTAACTTGGATTCCTGGAAGTATGTAACTCTCTGTTTCCATGATTAGTCGACTTACCATCCTACCTAGTCGACTAATACCCTTTATAGTCGACTTACCCTAACTTGTTAGTCGACTAACCCTTCCCTAGTCGACTTGCATTTGACCCCTAGTCGACTAACCTCAGGCTGACTGCTGTGTTTAGTTTCCTTTTGGATTGTGGACCTTACCCATGAGTTATGTTATTGGTTATTGATGGATGAATACGATTTCGAGGAATGGATAATGGTGGGAATGAATTGATCTAATAGATCTTAGAGGCATGTATATGTTATGTTGCCGAGTGTCGGGATCTTATGATTAACATAGATAGAAGAGGGAATTGTGTAGACTTATGGTTTAGCGTAGATTGATGGAGTGAGAGGACTAAGCCCTGATTATGGATATATGTTGGAACGACAGTTATTGTATCAGATCACTCGATGTGTAATGATACTTGATGATCATTAGTTATGATCATAGTTAGAAAAGTGGATAGTTGTATGAGTTATTATCAGACTTGATTCTGTCTTGTTGGAGATGGACTAGATGGATGTTAATTTAATATTGATGGTTGGTTAAATAGAAAATTCCTTGTTAAAAGAAAGGATCTTGGAATTAGACTTGTCAGTAGACTTGAATGGAGTGGAACTGACCTTGAGTTGAGAAATATGTGTTTGCTGGACTTGATCTTGGTTATAGTTGGATGAACATAGTGTGGGGGAATAGGCATTCATTGAATTGACCTGACTGGATAGATCTTATACATATACATCTAATATGTGACCGATCTTTAGGACCTTATGTTTGACCTTGATAGAAGCGAAAGGGTGTGATGACTTTGATCAGACTGGAGTGTGGAGATCTGAATAGATGTGTCAGAACATTTGTTATTTCAGTTACTGAGTTACACATATATTGGTGATGGCTTGTCATATTAGATACCTTGACCTGGATCGATACTTGACAATCTGGAGATTAAGTTCATGATGACTATTGAGACTATGAGTAGACAAATCGGCTATTGTTATATGCAGTACAAGCATATAGGATATTGATCAGTTCCAGATGAGACTAGCTATTGAGTAGTATCAAATTCTGTTGTTGTATTAATTCATGTTGTTGAAAGTTACTGGAAAATATTGTCGGACCGTAACATATACATTATTCTATTGTTCTACCGTTTATACGGTAATATTGTTCACATTGTCATTGTTACATTGATATTGTTATTGTCACCGTATCGTCCCAGTAATCGAAATAACATGGAGATTGATTGTTATAAATAATAATGTAAATTGACAACTTACACTGGGATTGGGGAAATTAATAGAGGAGACAGCGTCTGTATTTTGGGTGGACCTAGGATACAGGTTGCGCAGCCGAGATACGGTTCCACTGCAGGGTTCCGGGGATGACTGACATCCCGTATTGTTCATATTGTCATTGTATTGACACATTGTTATTGTTATTGACTACCTAGCGGTAGGACCTGGTTCAGCGTCAGGTGATTGGACCGTGGTTCCGGGTATGTACGGAACCCACCTAAAGCATGAACAAAGCCTCTTCCACTAATTTCAATAACTTAGGACCCTGATTGACACGTGTGATAGGCGTAGTATGGGATGCGTCTACTGCATGTGGCAATTGGTGTTCGCTGACATAATAAATGATAATAAATTGTTTATAGCATATTGTGACCGACTATAATCACATGACTGTATACATGATTGTAACCAGGACCAGATTATTATAACCAAGACCAGACTTGTGAGCAGATTTGGATACCAGCCTAGTGACATGTGATAGGTTACCTATTGTGACATCAGTTGCTTGCTTACTATTGATCAGTTGTTGCCTATCTTTATTCGTGTTGTTATCATGTTTATTACAGTTCTGTTATTTATTTGTTATATGGTCTCTTATATCTGCAGTTGTTTTGATTACTATTTATGCACATTGTTTCTTCTGCACGAGCTCTTTCCCCTTTACACACACACTCACCATGGTCGCGTTCTGACGACCCTGGGTTTGCACGTCCAGATATTGGACGATTGTTTCTAATGTGCAGGAGTTCGATGAGACGGTACGCTTTGCGAGGAGCTTGGGTCCTCTCCCTTTTATTCTGATATTCTTACCTCTTTTTATTCCTGTTCCTATATTTTTCTTGATTCATGCATATCAGATTCACTCTCTATTCCAGTGCTTTTCATATGCTATCATTGTGTTAGACTTTATATGTATTATTGCAGTGATTATTGATTAATCTTGGTTTAGATTTATAGCTTGTTCAGGTTACTTTAGGCTTAGCGTATATATGGGATGCGTCTATTACAGGTGACAATTGGTGTTCGCGAGGCGTGGTATACCGTGGACTGGACTTGATCTTATAATTGACCTAATTGTATAAATCTTAGAATATAAGTATATTGATCTCGAGACTGATTGATTGATGGTTGAGAATTAGATATTCATATTTTATGCGTAATATTTATCGGACAAATTGTTAGTTACTATTCTGACTAGAATTCTTTTGGATATTGAGGACGTGTTAGATATGATGTTGATTTATCGACAGACTGTTCTACCGACACATGGATATTCTAAATGTAATACTCTTGATGCTAGTGTACCCGATGAGACTGACTTCTGGACTGTTATGAGCCATTATTTCTGGATTTCTCGCATTGATGAATTTGACTGATGTATTGATGACCTTATTGATATTGACTACTAGATATAGAGATGATCTAGACTCCATGTTGATTGAGGATATTACATTTCTTAGTTACGATCTTGGATATCGATGATTGAATAAATAGGAGATCTTTATTAATAAAATGAAATCGTGGACTTGAACCTGTCGGTAGACTCGATGGATTAGAGTTGACTTGGGGGTTGAGAACAAGCATTGATTTGGTTGACCTGACCTGATAGATCTGAGATACATATCTGATATGTTACTTGACTTTGGGATCCTGTGGTTGACCTTGATAGAGTGAGAGTGTGTGATAATCTTGATCGCATTGAAATATAAGGATTTGATTATGGGTATCAGGGCATGTAGTATTTCAGTTATTGAGAGTTGGATATATCAGCGACTCAGAGAATATATATATATATATCGATGACTTGGGGATCAGAGTAGATTGATAGGGGGAGACTGATTATTGATATATTGAGACGGTGGTTTATTGTACCAGATTAATAATACAAATTGTCACGATGACTGTATAGAGACTGTTGGTTGATAGATTAGTTACTATTATATTTTAGTGCAGATGGATGTGAGATATTGACCGGTTCTAGATTAGACTGTCCATTGAGCAGTATCTGGATTCGTGTAGGCGTGGTATACCCTGGGTTTGCACGTCCAGATATTGGACGATTGTTTCTAATGTGCAGGAATTCGATGAGACGGTACGCTTTGCGAGGAGCTTGGGTCCTCTCCCTTTTATTCTGGTATTCTTACCTCTTTTTATTCCTGTTCCTATATTTTTCTTGATTCATGCATATCAGATTCACTCTCTATTCCAGTGCTTTTCATATGCTACCATTGTGTTAGACTTTATATGTATTATTGCAGTGATTATTGATTAATCTTGGTTTAGATTTATAACTTGTTCAGGTTACTTTAGTTTAGCGTATATATAGGATGCGTCTATTACAAGTAGCCTCCTCTCAGAGAAATCGTTATCTCTGAATTCCTCCGCTGTTGTCTTGTCAAGTCGCCATGCATCCTTTTTTTTTTCTTTTCATCAGATAGAGAAAGGAAAGGGAAAGGAAGAAGATGGAGGTTGAGCTCCAGCTGTTTGGGAGTCTGTTGGTGCAATATGTTAGACAGTGTGATGATTTTAGACTTTTTCATCGAGGATGAAAACGTCAAAAAAAAAAAAAAAAAACACTTGTGATAATTTGTGGGCTGCCTTCCTCATTTTTTGGGGTGGAACCCCCCACACCCACCCAAAAAAAAAAAAAAAAAAAAAAAAAAAAAAAGAAAAGAAAAGAAAAGAAAAGAAATGGTATATTAGATAGATTTACTTTTAGATTCATTTGAAATCAATATAACAGATTTATTTTCTTTTCCTTATTCTAGATTCTTACATAAGGGTTGTTTAGATTTAAGGAAGTGGGCGGAAGTGAGAAAGTGAATAAGTATCATTTCCCACTTCCGCTGTCCTCCAAATATCAGAAAAGAAAAAACGGGAAAACCGCTTTTCTTTTTTACACAATCATTTCCAGAATGCTACAATTAATTTGTGGTCATGTAAATCTCATTTGTAGTAAGTTGCAGTTCAAAACAGTTAATTTTCTGGTCATGTAAATCTCACTTACATTCTAATCACAATTTATTTTTTATAATTAATTTTTATTTTAATATTATTATATGGTCAACTTTGTTATCAAATTTTTCATTTTCAATTTCACATAACTAACCAAACACCATAAAACACAATGTGTTTTTTCACTTTAGTTCCTAACTATTAACCAAATGTCAAAAAAAACACATACAAATTCTCATTTTTCAAAAGAAAAAAAAAAAAAAACTTAAGATTACGCTGTTTTGTGATCCAAATTTAACAGCATTTTGATGTGGCAAAAAAGTCGAGATGATAACGACTTATCAGAAGCATCCTTAATAGGAAGTGGATCAGGAATGGAAACCGACAACTGAATATTACGATTAAATGACGTATGACTCGTGCTTAATGAAATTGTATAGCATGAGTGAGCTACTGCATTTCCATATTCTACCATATTAGGGACACGATCCATGTTGGGCATTCGTTCACTTTGGATAGAAAACAGAGAGAGCTGAAAGTATTCATGAGAGCCCTACTTCTCTTGTTCGCAGGTTTGCAGTTGGTTTGGTAATGCTTTTCAGAGGAGTAAACGGAAATGATCAATGCCTGTCACTGTCTGAGCTGCGTGCCAACATCGAAGTGGAACTGCAAGAACGTGGACAGTGCAATTTTGGAGAACGTCGGCTAATTTATCAACTGAATGTCTTGAACATCTCTGCTGGCTTCATTGCCTGTGCATACGTAGATACAGAGCTTGTGGTTCTTTCAGTTTTGGGGGTCGATTTCGGAGTGTTATTTGTTATTTTTGTATTATTATGGTCATTCTTTTATATGTACTTTTTGTTGGTTTTCTACTTAACAAGAATCAATCTGACAACTAATCAAGATCACTGAGATATCAACAATCTAATTGGCCAGGTCGGTAAATATCAGGTGGGAGGTTTTCCGTTCAAAAGAACGTTCCTTAATTTAAGAACCACCTTTCAATTTCCTTCCTTAGTTTAAGCACCAATTAGACTGAATCCAAGTCAGTCTCGATATACTGTAAAGTATATCCCCTGTATAAAGGACTTAATCCACTTATACAGTAACACTTAGACTGAATCTAAGTCAATCTCGATATACTGTAAAGTATATCCCCTGTATAAAGGACTTAGTCCACTTATACAGTATTTGAAGTGAGGTACGCTTACAGCGAATCTCCTTAAGACAATTACGTCCCCCGCACCGGTGCTAACGGGATAATGGACGCTGGTCTCCCAAGATACAACACTTCTTCACGGTATTTGGATAGCACTACCAAATTACCGTACGGTCGAACCGTAGTCACCAGTACCTACACAGGATTAGCAAAACAGCGGTATAACGACAAATTTCAAATGAATATTTGTCTTACTCTTTTGGAGGAACACCCACTGTTGAGGACGTAGGAAGGTTGAAGAATTTTGGCAGAATCTCCTTTAGGAAGTCACTTCGGATTCCCACTTCACTTGGAAGTCGCGGATTCCCACTTCGTTGGAAGTCGCTCTGGAAGTCGTTCGCTGGAGCCCAGTTCAGAACCGAAGTCAGAACTTAGAGAGAGAGAGAGAGAGAGAAAGATTTCAGATTTTGGTGTGTCTGAGAATGGACCCCTGGAGCGCTTTTTATAGCGCTCTGGAGGGGTATTCTCGTCCGCCAAATTCCAGCAGTTGCGACGGTTCGGACAGAACCGTCGCAACCGATCAACCGCTCGGTCGGTTTTCCGACAGCGGTTGGCGAACGGTTGGATCTGTTCGCGCGGACACCCGTTGGCGGGTGATTCGAATCCTTCCGCGGGCGGACCAACGGACCCTGATTCAAAAAGAACCAGGACCCTGATTCAAAAAGAACCAGGTAGGGAACCCAGGCCACGGACCACGGACCACGGACCCGAGCCTGAGCCCGGCCCGAGCCAGGTGCCGGCGCCGGCCGGCCGCCGCCGCCAGCGGCGGCGCGTGCGCGTACGTATGTATGTACGTGCATAGTTCCCTCCTTTTCGCGCGCGAAAACTCCAAGTACCCAAAGGGCACGCCCTTTGTTCTCATTTTTTCTCTATTTATACCCCATGAGCTTCCAACACATGGCCAATGTGGGACTAAATGCATGTAGCTAACTTTAGTCCCTTTTGGCTTTGAATTAGGCAATCTTTGGACTTGAATATCTCATTCATTCGAAGTCGGAATTGAACATGTGAATATACCACGATCATCACAAATGGAAGGAGAACACACTCCAACCATCATCCGGTTGATTCGATCAACGGATCTCGCCATAATTCAACTCGAAGATTCACTTTTATATTCTTCAATTCCAACAATCCCCCACAATGAATGGAGATTCAAGGAAATGACACACAAAGAGACTGACTCTATTGTGTAAGGTACTTTAGAAAAGAAACTGCATAAGGATAGGTGAACTAGGTCTTGAACCTTCCATAGTGAAAACTTTATCGGACTTACTGGCTAATCAGTGAACTAGGTCTTGAACTGTTAGCCGTTAGTGTAAGCCAAGTCAACAAGCTTCACACAGTGACTTTCCAAATCAACTTTGGTTCTCTGTTGTGTCCATTTTGGCCCTGGACATTCTTGGTTTCAGAGAGTATCTTTAGGGAATAACAGCCTCCATAGAAATTCCCAAAGAGCCGACCCAACTCTATACTCACATAGGTGATGAACCTATTAAGAGTAGTCTACTCTACTCCACTTGTTTATAAACAAGATATAGGCATCATTAAAAGCGTTAAGCTTATCCTTAACCCACTTGTAGAAAAGCACTTATGTGCACCATAGGAATGGATTGGAGTCAAGCTCCCAAGTGCTTACTTGCTGAGTCAATCATAACTAGTTTTTCCTCTTGAACTTAGTCCGTGGGATCTCCAGTCGCTAAGTGAGGTTTCCATTAAGCTGACTCGGTAAGGTTAGGCTTTTAGACCAATTCCCCTCGATGCGCAGTTTATACGCTCTCCACTTAAACCTTTAGTAAGCGGATCCGCTAAATTATCCTTTGACGATACAAAGTCAATAGAGATAATTCCATTTGAGAACAACTGCTTCACGGTATTATGTCTACGACGAATATGTCTAGACTTACCGTTGTATATGACATTTTGTGCCCTAGATATAGCTGCTTGATTGTCGCAGTGTATACATATAGCGGGCACTGGCTTTTGCCACAACGGTATATCTTCTAAGAATTGTCGAAGCCATTCTGCTTCTTCTCCAGCCTTATCTAAGGCTATGAATTCCGATTCCATAGTGGAACAGGCAATACATGTTTGCTTAGAAGATTTCCATGATACCGCTGCACCTGCTAGAGTAAATACGTATCCGCTAGTTGATTTTGATTCCTCAGAATCTGCAATCCAATTAGCATCACTGTATCCTTCCAGTACAGGAGGATACTTTCCATATCTCAAGGCATATTCCTTGGTATGTGATACGTAACCCAATACTCGTAGTAGAGCGGTCCAATGTAGATCACTAGGAATACTAGTATATCTACTCAACTTGCTTACAACGTAAGCAATATCGGGTCTAGTGCAATTCATTAAATACATTAGACTTCCGATAATCTGAGAATACTCCAACTGGCGTATCCCAGTTCCTGTATTCTTATGAAGGTGGACGTGTGGGAGAAAAGGATTTGTATTCTCCTTTATCCCATGGTCCTTGAATCTTTCTATCATCTTATCCACGTAGTGAGATTGAGATAGACTGATTCCATCTGGTGTTCTAGTAATTTTAATTCCTAAAATTACATCAGCAACCCCAGATCCTTCATATCAAAACTGTTGGATAACATTCTTTTAGTGGACTAATAATTTCAATATTAGTCCCAAGTATCAACATGTCGTCTACATAAAGACAAACAATGATACATGCATCTCCAACTGTTTTCGTGTAAACACACTTATCGCATTCATTGATAGTGAATCCATCTTTGATCATGACACTATCAAATTTCTCATGCCATTGTTTTGGAGCCTGCTTTAAACCATATAAGGATTTTACCAATTTACACACCTTGTGTTCTTGGCCCTTGACTTTAAATCCTTCAGGTTGCTCCATATATATCTCTTCACTTAATTCACCATTTAAGAATGCAGTCTTGACATCCATTTGATGGATATCTAAGTTGTGCAATACTGCAATCGCAATCAACATCCGTATGGACGTTATTCTTGTTACTGGTGAATAAGTATCGAAGTAGTCAAGTCCTTCTTTTTGTCGATAACCCTTGGCTACTAATCTAGCCTTGTACTTATCGATAGATCCATCGGGTTTTAATTTTCGTTTGAAAATCCACTTACACCCAATTGGTTTACTTCCAGGAGGCAAGTTTACCAATTCCCAAGTATGATTACTTAGTATGGATTCTATTTCGCTATTTATAGCTTCTTTCCACAATTGTGCTTCTGGGGTTGGCATAGCCTCTTTAAATGTTTGAGGCTCGCTCTCAATAGCGTATGCTATGAAATCTGGACCAAAAGATTTTGAGATTCTAGATCTCTGACTTCTTCTTGGTTCAGTTTCCGCATTTACATTCGGTTCCTCGGAACTTTCGTCCTGAACGCCATCTCGTGTGTTCTTTTCCCAGAAGTCTTATCTGCTTCCCGTTTGTACGGAAAGATATCTTCAAAGAACACAGCATCTCGAGATTCGATAATCATGTTTACATGAATATCTTGTATTTCTGATTTATGAACCAGAAACCTATAGGCACTACTATTCAAGGCATAGCCTATGAATACGCAGTCTATAGTTTTTGCTCCCAACTTAGTCTTTTTAGGTAATGGTGCTAGCACCTTTGCAAGGCACCCCCACATTTTGAGGTAATGGTAGGAAGGTGTCCTTCCATGCCATAACTCGAATGGTATTAGACCAAGTTTCTTGTGGGGTACTCTATTTAGAATATGATTTACAGTTAATAAAGCTTCCCCCCACAAGTTCTGCGGAGCTCCAGAACTTACGAGCATGGAATTAACCATCTCCTTCAAAGTTCTGTTCTTCCGTTCAGTAATTCCATTCTGCTGAGGAGTGTATGGTGCTGTAGTTTGATGGATTATACCAAAACTAGCACATAACTCACTAAAATCATTTGATTCATATTCTCCGCCTCTATCGGATTTTAGAATCTTGATTTTCTTGTTGAGTTGATTCTCAACTTCGGCTTTATATGTTGTAAACATATTTATTGCCTCATCCTTACTGTTTAAAAGATACACATAACAGTATCTTGTACAGTCATCGATAAAAGTAATGAAATACTTTTTACCGCCTCTAGTTGGCATAAACTTCAAGTCACATAGATCGCTATGAATTAAACCTAAAGGTTCTGTATTTCGATCTATTGAGTGAAATGAATTTTTAGCCAACTTGGCCTCAACACAAACCTCACACTTGCGAATTTCTTCCAAGTTGAGTTTAGGAATATATCCCAGATTAGACAAGTTTTTCAAAGACTTGTAATTTACATGCCCTAATCTAGCATGCCACAAATTAGGAGACTCAAGCAAATAAACAGAAGATTTTCCTTTATTTATTAGCTTTGGGTACAAATACACGGACTTTTTATCAACCACTGCAACATTGGCTTTAAAAAGTCCATCAACAAGATAGCCCTTTCCCACATACATCCCTCCCTTAGTAAGTACAAATTTGTCAGATTCAAATACAATTCTAAATCCTTTCTTACTAAGTATTGATCCGGAGATCAAATTCTTGCGGATGTCTGGAACATGAAGGACATCGTTAAGAGTAAGCTCTTTCCCCGATGTCCACTTCAGGATGACTTTCCCTTTCCTTCAACCTTTGAGGAAGTTGAATTACCCATGAATAGCTGTTCATCTTGCTCTAGCCTTTGATATTCTGAGAATAACAATTTCTCCGAGCAGATGTGCCGGGTAGCTCTAGTGTCTACCCACCAATCCTTGTTGTTGGTTGTCAGGTTCACTTCTGACACCACAGCAGAAAGGCTTGGAGATTCATGGTTGGTCATGTTCGCCTGTGGTTGACTCTTCTTGTTCTTCTTAAGACGGCTGCGGCATTCATTTGCTTTGTGACCTTCTTTGTTGCAGATGTAACAGGTCCCTTTGAAGCGCATGTTTCTGCCGTCTTGAGCCTTGCCTTTGTACCCCTGGGAAGGTTTCTTCCTCTTCAAGCTTTTGGAAGAAGACGCTTTCCCCTTTGAGTCCTCGATCACATTTGCTTTTGCTTCGTAGGAGTTCTTGCTGCTCCTTTTCTCGGACTTGCGGTTGTCCTCCTCTATACGAAGCCTCACAATGAGATCCTCCAACTTTAGCTCCTTTCTCTTGTGCTTCAGGTAGTTCTTGAAGTCTCTCCATGCAGGGGGGAGCTTTCCACGATTGTTGCAACCTGAAAAGTTTCAGGAAGAATCATACCTTCGGTCTCTATTTCGTGCAAGATAAGTTGGAACTCTTGTACCTGACTGATGACAGTCTTGGTATCCACCATTTTGTACTCCAGAAATCGTCCAACGACGAACTTCTTGGTACCAGCATCTTCAGTCTTGTACTTCTTGTCAAGACTGGCCCATAACTTCTTTGCCGTAGTAATCGGACTGTAGACATTGTAAAGAGAGTCATCCAGTCCATTAAGAACATAATTTTGGCAAAGGAAGTCACCTTGTGTCCAAGCATCGAATGCAAGGACTGAATCCCGATCAGTTCCGGGCTCTGGTGGATCCTCCTGCAGGAATTTGGCCAGATGTAGAGTGGTCAAGTAGAAGAGCATCTTCTGTTGCCACCTCTTGAACTCTGTGCCATCAAACTTTCCTGGCTTCTCCGGCTTCAGGTTAGGAAGTGGAGTTGGCATCAAACCTGGAGCGGTATGTTTGTTGCCTTGCTGGAGGTATCTTGATTTGTCTCAGACATTTTTTCTGAAAGTTCAAGCAGAACAGAAGTGAGAAACAGTAATTGTCTTAAGATTGTTGGTTTCTGCTTAACAAGAATCAATCTGACAACTAATCAAGATCACTGAGATATCAACAATCTAATTGGCCAGGTCGGTAAATATCAGGTGGGAGGTTTTCCGTTCAAAAGAACGTTCCTTAATTTAAGAACCACCTTTCAATTTCCTTCCTTAGTTTAAGCACCAATTAGACTGAATCCAAGTCAGTCTCGATATACTGTAAAGTATATCCCCTGTATAAAGGACTTAATCCACTTATACAGTAACACTTAGACTGAATCTAAGTCAATCTCGATATACTGTAAAGTATATCCCCTGTATAAAGGACTTAGTCCACTTATACAGTATTTGAAGTGAGGTACGCTTACAGCGAATCTCCTTAAGACAATTACGTCCCCCGCACCGGTGCTAACGGGATAATGGACGCTGGTCTCCCAAGATACAACACTTCTTCACGGTATTTGGATAGCACTACCAAATTACCGTACGGTCGAACCGTAGTCAACCAGTACCTACACAGGATTAGCAAAACAGCGGTATAACGACAAATTTCAAATGAATATTTGTCTTACTCTTTTGGAGGAACACCCACTGTTGAGGACGTAGGAAGGTTGAAGAATTTTGGCAGAATCTCCTTTAGGAAGTCACTTCGGATTCCCACTTCACTTGGAAGTCGCGGATTCCCACTTCGTTGGAAGTCGCTCTGGAAGTCGTTCGCTGGAGCCCAGTTCAGAACCGAAGTCAGAACTTTAGAGAGAGAGAGAGAAAGATTTCAGATTTTGGTGTGTCTGAGAATGGACCCCTGGAGCGCTTTTTATAGCACTCTGGAGGGGTATTCTCGTCCGCCAAATTCCAGCAGTTGCGACGGTTCGGACAGAACCGTTGCAACCGATCAACCGCCCAACCGCTCGGTCGGTTTTCCGACAGCGGTTGGCGAACGGTTGGATCTGTTCGCGCGCGGACACCCGTTGGCGGGTGATTCGAATCCTTCCGCGGGCGGACCAACGGACCCTGATTCAAAAAGAACCAGGTAGGGAACCCAGGCCACGAGCCACGAGCCACGGACCCGGACCCGAGCCCGAGCCCGAGCCCGAGCCCGGCCGGCGCGGCCCGGCTCCGGCACCGGCGCCGGCGCCGGGCGCCGGCCGCCGCCGCCGCCAGCGCCGGCGCGTGCGCGTACGTATGTATGTACGTGCATAGTTCCCTCCTTTTCGCGCGCGAAAACTCCAAGTACCCAAAGGGCACGCCCTTTGTTCTTATTTTTCTCTATTTATACCCCATGAGCTTCCAACACATGGCCAATGTGGGACTAAATGCATGTAGTTAACTTTAGTCCCTTTTGGCTTTGAATTAGGCAATCTTTGGACTTGATATATCATTCATTCGAAGTCGGAATTGAACATGTGAATATACCACGTTCATCACAAATGGAAGGAGAACACACTCCAACCATCATCCGGTTGATTCGATCAACGGATCTCGCCATAATTCAACTCGAAGATTCACTTTTATATTCTTCAATTCCAACAATCCCCCACAATGAATGGAGATTCAAGGAAATGACACACAAAGAGACTGACTCTATTGTGTAAGGTACTTTAGAAAAGAAACTGCATAAGGATAGGTGAACTAGGTCTTGAACCTTCCATAGTGAAAACTTTATCGGACTTACTGGCTAATCAGTGAACTAGGTCTTGAATTGTTAGCCGTTAGTGTAAGCCAAGTCAACAAGCTTCACACAGTGACTTTCTAAATCAACTTTGGTTCTCTGTTGTGTCCATTTTGGCCCTGGACATTCTTGGTTTCAGAGAGTATCTTTAGGGAATAACAGCCTCCATAGAAATTCCCAAAGAGCCGACCCAACTCTATACTCACATAGGTGATGGACCTATTAAGAGTAGTCTACTCTACTCCACTTGTTTATAAACAAGATATAGGCATCATTAAAAGCGTTAAGCTTATCCTTAACCAACTTGTAGAAAAGCACTTATGTGCACCATAGGAATGGATTGGAGTCAAGCTCCCAAGTGCTTACTTGCTGAGTCAATCATAACTAGTTTTTCCTCTTGAACTTAGTCCGTGGGATCTCCAGTCGCTAAGTGAGGTTTCCATTAAGCTGACTCGGTAAGGTTAGGCTTTTAGACCCATTCCCCTCGATGCGCAGTTTATACGCTCTCCACTTAAACCTTTAGTAAGCGGATCCGCTAAATTATCCTTGACGATACAAAGTCAATAGAGATAATTCTATTTGAGAGTAACTGCATCACGGTATTATGTCTACGACGAATATGTCTAGACTTACCGTTGTATATGACATTTTGTGCCCTAGATATAGCTGCTTGATTGTCGCAGTGTATACATATAGCGGGCACTGGCTTTTGCCACAACGGTATATCTTCTAAGAATTGTCGAAGCCATTCTGCTTCTTCTCCAGCCTTATCTAAGGCTATGAATTCCGATTCCATAGTGGAACGGGCAATACATGTTTGCTTAGAAGATTTCCATGATACCGCTGCTCCTGCTAGAGTAAATACGTATCCGCTAGTTGATTTTGATTCCTCAGAATCTGCAATCCAATTAGCATCACTGTATCCTTCCAGTACATGAGGATACTTTCCATATCTCAAGGCATATTCCTTGGTATGTGATACGTAACCCAATACTCGTAGTAGAGCGGTCCAATGTAGATCACTAGGATTACTAGTATATCTACTCAACTTGCTTACAACGTAAGCAATATCGGGTCTAGTGCAATTCATTAAATACATTAGACTTCCGATAATCTGAGAATACTCCAACTGGCGTATCCCAGTTCCTGTATTCTTATGAAGGTGGACGTGTGGGAGAAAAGGATTTGTATTCTCCTTTATCCCATGGTCCTTGAATCTTTCTATCATCTTATCCACGTAGTGAGATTGAGATAGACTGATTCCATCTGGTGTTCTAGTAATTTTAATTCCTAAAATTACATCAGCAACCCCCAGATCCTTCATATCAAAACTGTTGGATAACATTCTTTTAGTGGACTTAATAATTTCAATATTAGTCCCAAGTATCAACATGTCGTCTACATAAAGACAAACAATGATACATGCATCTCCAACTGTTTTCGTGTAAACACACTTATCGCATTCATTGATAGTGAATCCATCTTGATCATGACACTATCAAATTTCTCATGCCATTGTTTTGGAGCCTGCTTTAAACCATATAAGGATTTTACCAATTTACACACCTTGTGTTCTTGGCCCTTGACTTTAAATCCTTCAGGTTGCTTCATATATATCTCTTCACTTAATTCACCATTTAAGAATGCAGTCTTGACATCCATTTGATGGATATCTAAGTTGTGCAATACTGCAATCGCAATCAACATCCGTATGGACGTTATTCTTGTTACTGGTGAATAAGTATCGAAGTAGTCAAGTCCTTCTTTTTGTCGATAACCCTTGGCTACTAATCTAGCCTTGTACTTATCAATAGATCCATCAGGTTTTAATTTTCGTTTGAAAATCCATTTACACCCAATTGGTTTACTTCCAGGAGGCAAGTTTACCAATTCCCAAGTATGATTACTTAGTATGGATTCTATTTCGCTATTTATAGCTTCTTTCCACAATTGTGCTTCTGGGATTGACATAGCCTCTTTAAATGTTTGAGGCTCGCTCTCAATAGCGTATGCTATGAAATCTGGACCAAAAGATTTTGAGATTCTAGATCTCTGACTTCTTCTTGGTTCAGTTTCCGCATTTACATTCGGTTCCTCGGAACTTTCGTCCCTGAACGCCATCTCGTGTGTTCTTTTCCCAGAAGTCTTATCTGCTTCCCGTTTGTACGGAAAGATATCTTCAAAGAACATAGCATCTCGAGATTCGATAATCATGTTTACATGAATATCTGGTATTTCTGATTTATGAACCAGAAACCTATAGGCACTACTATTCAAGGCATAGCCTATGAATACGCAGTCTATAGTTTTTTGCTCCCAACTTAGTCTTTTTAGGTAATGGTGCTAGCACCTTTGCAAGGCACCCCCACATTTTGAGATAATGGTAGGAAGGTGTCCTTCCATGCCATAACTCGAATGGTATTAGACCAAGTTTCTTGTGGGGTACTCTATTTAGAATATGATTTGCAGTTAATAAAGCTTCCCCCCACAAGTTCTGCGGAGCTCCAGAACTTACGAGCATGGAATTAACCATCTCCTTCAAAGTTCTGTTCTTCCGTTCAGCAATTCCATTCTGCTGAGGAGTGTATGGTGCTGTAGTTTGATGGATTATACCAAAACTAGCACATAACTCACTAAAATCATTTGATTCATATTCTCCGCCTCTATCGGATTTTAGAATCTTGATTTTCTTGTTGAGTTGATTCTCAACTTCGGCTTTATATGTTGTAAACATATTTATTGCCTCATCCTTACTGTTTAAAAGATACACATAACAGTATCTTGTACAGTCATCGATAAAAGTAATGAAATACTTTTTACCGCCTCTAGTTGGCATAAACTTCAAGTCACATAGATCGCTATGAATTAACCCTAAAGGTTCTGTATTTTGATCTATTGAGTGAAATGAATTTTTAGCCAACTTGGCCTCAACACAAACCTCACACTTGCGAATTTCTTCCAAGTTGAGTTTAGGAATATATCTCAGATTAGACAAGTTTTTCAAAGACTTGTAATTTACATGCCCTAATCTAGCATGCCACAAATTAGGAGACTCAAGCAAATAAACAGAAGATTTTCCTTTATTTATTAGCTTTGGGTACAAATACACGGACTTTTTATCAACCACTGCAACATTGGCTTTAAAAAGTCCATCAACAAGATAGCCCTTTCCCACATACATCCCTCCCTTAGTAAGTACAAATTTGTCAGATTCAAATACAATTCTAAATCCTTTCTTACTAAGTATTGATCCGGAGATCAAATTCTTGCGGATGTCTGGAACATGAAGGACATCGTTAAGAGTAAGCTCTTTCCCCGATGTCCACTTCAGGATGACCTTTCCCTTTCCTTCAACCTTTGAGGAAGTTGAATTACCATGAATAGCTGTTCATCTTGCTCTAGCCTTTGATATTCTGAGAATAACAATTTCTCCGAGCAGATGTGCCGGTAGCTCCAGTGTCTACTCACCAATCCTTGTTGTTGGTTGTCAGGTTCACTTCTGACACCACAGCAGAAAGGCTTGGAGATTCATGGTTGGTCATGTTCGCCTGTGGTTGACTCTTCTTGTTCTTCTTAAGACGGCTGCGGCATTCATTTGCTTTGTGACCTTCTTTGTTGCAGATGTAACAGGTCCCTTTGAAGCGCATGTTTCTGCCGTCTTGAGCCTTGCCTTTGTACCCCTGGGAAGGTTTCTTCCTCTTCAAGCTTTTAGAAGAAGACGCTTTCCCCTTTGAGTCCTCGATCACATTTGCTTTTGCTTCGTAGGAGTTCTTGCTGCTCCTTTTCTCGGACTTGCGGTTGTCCTCCTCTATACGAAGCCTCACAATGAGATCCTCCAACTTTAGCTCCTTTCTCTGTGCTTCAGGTAGTTCTTGAAGTCTCTCCACGCAGGGGGGAGCTCTCCACGATTGTTGCAACCTGAAAAGTTTCAGGAAGAATCATACCTTCGGTCTCTATTTCGTGCAAGATAAGTTGGAACTCTTGCACCTGACTGATGACAGTCTTGGTATCCACCATTTTGTACTCCAGAAATCGTCCAACGACGAACTTCTTGGTACCAGCATCTTCAGTCTTGTACTTCTTGTCAAGACTGGCCCATAACTTCTTTGCCGTAGTAATCGGACTGTAGACATTGTAAAGAGAGTCATCCAGTCCATTAAGAACATAATTTTGGCAAAGGAAGTCACCTTGTGTCCAAGCATCGAATGCAAGGACTGAATCCCG
This sequence comes from Agave tequilana, assembly GCA_038442645.1. Lineage (NCBI taxonomy): Eukaryota > Viridiplantae > Streptophyta > Magnoliopsida > Asparagales > Asparagaceae > Agave > Agave tequilana. The sequence continues at coordinate 1,207 of JAVJIF010005915.1, read as the reverse complement.
ATCAGTTCGGGTTCTGGTGGATCCTCCTGCAGGAATTTGGCCAGATGTAGAGTGGTCAAGTAGAAGAGCATCTTCTGTTGCCACCTCTTGAACTCTGTGCCATCAAACTTTTCTGGCTTCTCCGGTTTCGGGTTAGGAAGTGGAGTTGGCATCAAACCTTGGAGCGGTATGTTTGTTGCCTTGCTGGAGGTATCTTGATTTGTCTCAGACATTTTTTCTGAAAGTTCAAGCAGAACAGAAGTGAGAAACAGTAATTGTCTTAAGATTGTTGGTTTCTGCTTAACAAGAATCAATCTGACAACTAATCAAGATCACTGAGATATCAACAATCTAATTGGCCAGGTCGGTAAATATCAGGTGGGAGGTTTTCCGTTCAAAGAACGTTCCTTAATTTAAGAACCACCTTTCAATTTCCTTCCTTAGTTTAAGCACCAATTAGACTGAATCCAAGTCAGTCTCGATATACTGTAAAGTATATCCCCTGTATAAAGGACTTAATCCACTTATACAGTAACACTTAGACTGAATCTAAGTCAATCTCGATATACTGTAAAGTATATCCCCTGTATAAAGGACTTAGTCCACTTATACAGTATTTGAAGTGAGGTACGCTTACAGCGAATCTCCTTAAGACAATTACGTCCCCGCACCGGTGCTAACGGGATAATGGACGCTGGTCTCCCAAGATACAACACTTCTTCACGGTATTTGGATAGCACTACCAAATTACCGTACGGTCGAACCGTAGTCAACCAGTACCTACACAGGATTAGCAAAACAGCGGTATAACGACATATTTCAAATGAATATTTGTCTTACTCTTTGGAGGAACACCCACTGTTGAGGACGTAGGAAGGTTGAAGAATTTTGGCAGAATCTCCTTTAGAAAGTCACTCGGATTCCCAGGATTCACTTGGAAGTCGCGGATTCCCACTTCGTTGGAAGTCGCTCTGGAAGTCGTTCGCTGGAGCCCAGTTCAGAACCGAAGTCAGAACTTTAGAGAGAGAGAGAAAGATTTTAGATTTTGGTGTGTCTGAGAATGGACCCCTGGAGCGCTTTTTATAGCGCTCTGGAGGGGTATTCTCGTCCGCCAAATTCCAGCAGTTGCGACGGTTCGGACAGAACCGTCGCAACCGATCAACGCCCAACCGCTGGTCGGTTTTCCGACAGCGGTTGGCGAACGGTTGGATCTGTTCGCGCGGACACC